>PVIA01004807.1:0-128987 GCA_004024845.1 Tonatia bakeri | reverse complement strand
CATGAAAGGCAAGGACCTACATCCCAGATTGCTCTATCCAGCAAAGCTTTCATTTAGAATGGAAGGGCAGATAAAGTGCTTCCCAGATAAGGTCAAGTTAAAGGAGTTCATCATCACCAAGCTCTTATTATATGAAATGTTAAAGGGACTTACCTAAGAAAAAGAAGATTAAAAATATGAACAGTAAAAAAAAAGTCATCAAATGGAGGGTTAGCAACAGGGAAGTGGGAGGAGGAGAGAGGGGGAAAAGATATAGAGAATAAGTAGCATAGACAGTAAGGTAGAAAATAGACAGGGGGAGGGTAAGAATAGTATGGGATATGTAGACACTAAAGAACTTATGACACATGGACATGAACTAAAGGGGGGAATGTGGGTGGGAGGGGGTGGGCAGGGTGGAGGGGAGTGAAGGGGGAAAATGGGACAACTGTAATAGCATAATCAATAAAGAATTTAAAAAAAAGAATAGAGAGATGAAGCAACTTTCCCAAAGTTAGTAAAGTATAAATATCTAAGTAAATAACTGGACTTAGTACAGACTGGTAATTACAAAATAGTCATGGGGATGTAGTGTACAGCTTAGGAAATGCAGTCAATAATATTGTAATAACTACATATAGTGCCAGGGGGATACAGGGAATATTGGTGGTGGGGGGACATTTTGTTGAAGTATGATTATCTAACCACTATTCTGTATACATGAAACTAATACAAAATAATATTGAATGTAAACTGTAATTGAAAGAAGAAATTTTAAAAAAATAGATCAACTTTTTGAACAGATCAAAAAAATAAAAATAAAAGACTTGGACTTAGGTAGTTTGGATCCAGAGTCTATGCTCTTAACTGCTATACTACACTTCCCATGCCTTCCTGACTTCCCATGTGTCACTTCCTCCTGCCAAGTATCATTCTTCCTTAAGGACAGTATAGCTACAAAACAAGAAACATCTAGTACTTACAGATGCAATTATCATTGGTAGTGTTTTTATTAATACAACAACTAAATAGCTAGATTTTTGTTGGTTATATGAATACTCATGTTGTAAATTATTCTGCTTTGGATTAAGTTCACACTTAACCTAAATCTAGTTTGGATGGGCAGATTATTATATAAAAATTGGGGTGATCTATTTTTCTTAACAGTAGATTTTATTTAAATATGTACATATAACTTATGTTTTATAAAGAAGCAGCTCTTAAATGGAAAAAGTTTTCCATTTCTATCACATTGGAAAAAGTTTTGGTCAGAATGAATCAAGATAGAAGTTCACCTAGGCAATACAGAAACTATAACATTTGCTAGCCAAAGGAGTCAGAGGTTACATCCAAGGGAGCCAAAGAGAAAGCTGAGCAGACATGTTTTGAGGTCCAAACCAGGGCAACAGACAAAAGGTTAGTAGCTAAAGCAGACGTGAAAAGAATCTCACTGAGCCCATGAAAATAATTATTTGGAATCTTAAAAAGCAGCTACAAGAGCTGGAAAATAAGGGGGGAAAGGATTAGGAGGGTCAACAAGAGGGCCAATCAATAAAAACAGAGCCAGAACAGAGCCTCCAGCTCTGAAGAACATGACATATTCAAGCCAAATGAAGAGCCCAAGCTCACAGAGAGAGCCATCACTGACTTTGCCATCAAAGGGAGTGAAATGGTAAAAGGCCAGTGATCCTGATGCGGCTATGGTCAATGTCTTCAATCCCATCTACCAGAGACTCTAGTGTGGAAATACTGAAGAAAAACATTAAATCACATGGAGAGCATGTGGGAAATACTAAACAAAGCAAGTGAAAGCAGATGTTGAAATATGTCGTTTTTTAAAAAATAGATTATGATGCAGTATTTTTACAAACATGTTGACTTTCAAATAACTGCCTTTGAAATAGTCTGTGCTTTTGCATGTCATATTTGTAAAAGATCTTTTATAATGCCACATCTTTGCTTTTCTATCCACAGTAGAACGAACATTCTGGGGTCTTCCATGCTGGCAATGACTGTCTCCAAATAGTTCCATCTTGCAATTGTCACCATTTTGTTGATCAGAAATAATTGGTGCAATTGATCATTATCCTGCATTTTGATCTTATTAGTTTATAAAATGAGTAGACAATAAAATGTCTGATACTAGTAATGAAACCTCTAAAGATGTCATGAACTTTTCTGAGAGAAAGATGGAAATACGATCAGGTGCTCTAGAAGTGGCAAACCTTCAGTTTCATTTATAACACATTGGACTTCAAACAGTAAACTCATTAAGAGAACATGTACATAATACTGGAAATATATCCTTGATGATTGTATCTAAGAACATAAATAAAAGTAAGAATGTTTCCGCTTCTAGATGGAATATCCTTAGCCTATCTCTATTCATCCCTATCCTGTGCCCCTTCCCTAAACACACACATACAATCAAGTTGGCTTTCTCAAATGTAACAATAGTATAGAATGTTTTGATTTTTGTTGCATAAAAGTTAGGGGTGGCCTATAATTCAATGAATGAGCACATGTGTGCATACAGTAACACACACACACACACAAGATTGTTAGGAACACTAACAATTCTCCCTGCACCCTTGCTGAGTTGTAAAAATAACTTTAGACATTAACTTCAAAATGCATGGTTACTAATAATAAGTTACTCCCATTAGAGTCTCTCAGTGATTTACCTGATATGATTAGCCTTAAATTTGGTTAAGTGTATTTCTCCAAAATAAACTTTCTTCAATATAATTTGAATAGGCCTTTTAGCTATCCCTACTGTTGGCCTCGAATAAACAGAGCACCAAGATTTTTTTAAATCATATTTTGCAAAATAATAAATAGTAATTCCATTGTGTCAGGTGCTATGTTCCCCCGCTTTGTTTTTTTTTTTTTACAAATGGAAAGGTAGTGTGGAAAGATTACTAAGCAGTCAGACTTTGGAATTCAGCTGCGATGGGAAATCAGGGAATTAGATAAATTTGAATCAATGAATACAATCTTGGAATCAGTGGGTGGAAAGGGTAGTGCTGTCAACCTATCTAGTTTGCACTCATTTGGAATTTCAAGGGGTATTTTTTACTCTTAGATTGTGCTGGGCTAAAGCCACTGCAGATAGTTCATACCAAGTTGTAAAGATTTAAACATGACAAAAGTTCTAGCCAGCAGAATCACCGTGCCTGATGGAAAAGTAAAGGACACGTGAGCCATTTCTGTGATTGACTCATGATCTAGTTTCTCAATTAGGTGTAATAACCCAAAGGCAAGGAGAGTAGTTAATTCTATTTCTGATGTTAAAAATTGAATTATAGGAGGCTATGAGAAAATTCTTAGTTGTGACACTTCTGGGCCAGAAGACTAAACTAGTATTCAACCTAAGGATATAACACAAATGGCACCTGCATACCTAAAAAGTTTTTCCATGATGCTAAAATTGAGCCCACACTTCCTGTTAGGAGACATAGGTTTGCCATCATAATTTATAATATATTTGTAGTCCTCACCACACTTTTAATGGCAGGAACTGAATTCTCTTGTTCACTTTTAGTTAAGTAACAGAAACTTACAAAATCCAAACATTTTTTAATAGTATAATATAAATTAAAATTAAAATAGTAGCTGACTCTATGTCAAACACTGTCCTAGGAATTTTAAATCTTTAAGATAAGTGCTACTGTTATCATGCTCATTTTACAAAGGAACAATTAAGACACATGTAAGTAACTTGCCCATTATAAGTTGTACTTAGTAAATTGTAATCTAGAATTTGGATTTATGAAACCTATCTCCTGAGATATAGGGTCTTATCTAATATGATAAACTAATGGGTTAAAGACTATAATTTTCTTTATATTTTACCCCAAATCAAAGATCAACGTAGGTAAACTCAACTTCCAAGAGTAACATTTACCCAAAGCCATGGCTTCCTCAGTTCCACTGGTTTCACCTCAACTATTGACATCTTAAACTCTTTTTGTGACCACACCCTAGACACTATTGTCACCAAGAAGTTCTGCACTTCTACAATCAATCTAAAAGCACTTCTCCTGATTCACAATCTTGGTTGATTTCTCTTACTCTGCTGCTTATACTACACCCTTTCTTTAACCAGTCCTGACTTTTTTGCATTTTTCCTGTTTATTTCCTTTCTCTTTCTGTATTTTCTTTCTTTATTCATTGTATCCCTCATGATTCACCCTCAAATTCTTTCTGCCTTTTCTTTCCATCCTCCTCCCAATAAAGCCTTGACTGTGGACCAATGCAGCCTTCCGCCCTCCCTGCACGTGGACCACTGACCACAGTTGAAACTCTTTTCTTTGGATTCTTTCAGTTTATTGTCTTCTTACTTTCTTTCATTTCTCTGCTTGCTCTTTCTGTCTCCCTCACTGATTCATCTTCCTCCTGCCATCCCTTAGATGCAGACCTTTCTTGGGGGTTTCCTTGAAAGGAAACTTCTCTCATGGCTCTCTGCATCCCTGGGTCACTTCACCAATTTCTATTGTTTTCATTCACTACCTGTATTTACTGAGGTGGGTTAAAATGCCATAACACAGAAATCACAAAATGTAGGGCTCAAACAGAATAGAATTTATTTCTCATATAGTGGTCCAAAGTGAGTACTACTCTTAGTGGGTGGGAAGATATTTTTCATGTGGAGATTCAAGAACTCAAATGTTCAATTTTGTGAATCTGATATACCCTAGGACTTTGTCATTGTTTGCCTCCATCCAGATAAAGGGGAAAGAGAATACAGAGAAAGTATATCAACTCTTAAAAGACTTGGTTCAGGAATAACACATGTTACATTAACTCATATCTTAGTGGTCAGATCTAGTAACATTGTAACACCTTATGAAAATATCTAGTTAATATCTAGAAAGAAATAGAAATAAAATTTGAGTAAACTGCCAGCAGTATATATCATACCATATTGATATATGGCTTAATCTGAAATATTTATCTCCAGCTAAGAAAGTCAAATGCTAACTGAATTCTCCACTAGGAGATTCTGAGTGGTATTTCAAATTCAACATATCCAAAATTAAACTCACTAGCTTACTACATAAAACTGCTCCTATCATGTGCTCACTGCCTCAGTAAATGACACAGCCAGACACCTAGGAGTAGCTTTGACTCCTCTTTCTCACCTCTCCTACCCAATTACCTATGAGGCTAGTTTGAAACATCATAATTTGTATTCTTAAAACAGTTTACAAATATCACCTCATTAGGAAAATCTCTATCTGAAATGCTTTGCTCATCCATTTATCCATTCTATAAACATGTATTCAGTGACCAATATATATAAGAGAAGTATACTGGATGATTTCAGAGATCAGATGGTCAATTAGAGGTGGTTATGTTGATGAAGAAATTTATAATCTAGTGAGGGATATTCTGCATGTTTACAAATGATCATATTATAATTTAGATCAGGATGGGTGCTATAAGGGATAAATAAACCAAGATAATAGGAATTCAGTAGATGGAAAAAGGCTGTTATGGCCTGAGTGAGGAGGGTTTGTTTGCAGGAGATAACATCTGAGCTTATCTTAATGAATGGGTGGAATTAGGGCAGGCAGAAATGGGAGAGCAAGTTCAAGGTTCCTGACTCATGCACTCAGACAGCTTTCCACCACAAGAAATGTAAATTGGCCTCCACTGAGGTTTTAGTAACTTCTTTTACCACGAAAGATCAACTATTTCCTTATCAACCTCATACAAACATCCAGTTGCTGAATGACCCACAATACAGGTGGAGAATACAGAATACTATCCAAATTATCCCAAACATAGTATAGAAAACCTGGCCTTTATTTTATCAGAAATTAAATTAAAATTTTGTTGTAAAATAATTCTTAAAAATTAATAATTTAATAATTACTAATAATTCTGAAAAATTTTAATTTTTCTTTATTTTTCTTGCTAGAGGTACTCTATGATTTATTTCATTCCTTTTCTGGTTATAGGATTTGAAGATACAATAAAAAAAGGGAGGGGATAATGGGGGGAAGGGTTGCCAAGGAACATGTATAAAGTACACGTGGACAAAGCCAACCGGGGGTAGGATCGAGGGTGCGAGATGGGGATGGCTGGGGTGGAGGTAAGTGATGGGGCGGGGGGAATGGAGACAACTGTACTTGAACAACAATAAAAAATAAATAAATAAATTTTAAAAAAGGAAAAAGCACACTTTGATGCATTTTCCCCTGTGCTTTTTTATTTAAAGCAGCTTTTATTTAAATTTTTAATATCACTAACAAACTCACAACTATCAACAACTGAACCTAAAAAAAAAGAAAAACAATAAAAACAAAAGCTTAGTGAACAACTAGAACAGGAAGAGAATCAGAGAAATGGACATCACATGGAGGGTTCTCAGTGGGGAGGGGAGGAATGGGGGGAAAGGTACAGGGACTAAAAAGCATAACTGGTGGGCATAAAATAGATGGGGAGGTTAAGAATAGTATAGGAAACAGAGAATTCAAAGAACTTACAGGTACAACTCATGGACATGAACTAAGCAGGGGGAATGCTGGAGGGTTGGGGGGTGCAGGGTGAAGGAAGGAGAAGTGGGGAAAATTTGGGAAAAAAGAAAAAGAAAAGACAAAATAAATATTTTTTTTTAGTATCATTAATCCAGGGAAAATTCATTTTTGTTTCCATTTCTCTATGCCTTAGATAATTAATGTATTAAATGTTCTGATAAAATAAGATCTAAGTTTTCTATACTATGTTTTGGATAATTTGGACAGTAATTTTGTTGCTGTAAAATACTTCTTCTGGCTTACAATTCCAACTGGAAAAATAAGTACTTGAGCCAATGAAATAAATCATCTTCTTAAATATAGGAAAATATAAGGAAGCCCAGATATGTGGTAAAATTTATTAACAGTGCTACAGAGAGATTTCATCCCAAAGATGAACATACAGACACATCCACACATACATACATATACCTCTAAGAATAAAGAATACATAGATGAGAGTCCCAACAGTCAGATTGAGTATAGAAGTAAATAATGAGAGATATTTTTCATTATTTACAGAAAACTATAGGAAAATAAAAACATTAGAACAGATCAATATTGTTTCTTTGAAAAAAATGTATGCGCATTTTGTTGGTTGCTACCATTCAAGTGTTCTACATGAATGATGGGAAAGAGGGAAATCGTGGATCTAACATACACATCACTTGAAATATTATACACTCATTTGTTTCAGGCTCATCAGTGTATTTTATATCTCCTAGAGTGTGACAAACTATCAAAACTTACTGAAGCTATCACCTCATTCATTCTGGAGTACCTTTTCTGACTGCAGAGTGGTGAGGAGGAAATAGCTAGGAGCCAATAAACAACCTAAGATGTTCTTGAGGGCACGCTAATATTTTCTTTCACTTAGAAAATAATGGGTGCTGAAGATAGTCATAACACATTCTGCATCTAAGCAGGTGCAGAGGGACCTGCTTACTCTGAAACTGCACGTAAGGAGCACTGCGATCTCTGCCTGAGAAAAGCAGGGGCTCTGGTGAAAGAGGATGTGCGTCCATCAATGAGAAAAAGAACACAGCGGAAGAGGTCTAGCGCCATTCTGAGTTTAGCTTGTTTTCAGGTGCCCCTCCTTTTGAAATAAGATCTAGGGAACTACGATTTACATAAATAAACACACTTTTTAAAAAGTGTGTAGGCAAGGGCCGTGAGGAATGTGAAGCCTTCTGAGCAACCGCTTTGAACAACTTGCTGTTCCCAGATGGTGTGTCCGTTTACACCAACAGCAACTACATGCACTGACACCTAATTCTGGCCTGATGGCCTCACATTTATTATGTCATATCCTCCTAAGAATAACCCTGTTGAAGCAGAATTATTATTAACATTTTGATGAGTTAAAAACTTGGAGTATAAGAATGCGTGAATAACTTATCCAAGTTACCCAGACTAAGGTGCGATGTCATGATTTGAATCCAGATCTATCTAGCTTTAGGACCATTTCTTTTTGTTTATTCATGTTACCGATGATGAACACAGCCACCACATCTACCCACACCTATTCTTCCCATTTCTCAGAGACATAAGGGTTTAAGCAGGCAGTAAAAATGGAATAGTTTTGCAAAATGCTCTCATTATGGAAAACTAGGAAAGCATAGAAGAATGTTTCCATATGTTTTCTTAAAAATAACTATATGTGACTCCATGATTATTTCAATAAAAATTTCAATTAAGAAATCCAGTTCTCTTGTTTAATAAGTCAGGGTGACACATCTGTCTGTCTAAATTATAAGCCATACCCACCCCCTGCCCCTAGTTTTATCCTTGTCTCCCTTTCTTCATTTGCATGAGTCCCTTCACCACAGACAAGCTTTAAAATACCATATAATCTCACCTGTCAGAGGAATCTAATGAACAAAATAAACTAACAAACAAAATAGAACCACAGGCATGGAAACATGGGACAGACTGGCAGTGACCAGAGGGGAAGGAGGGCGGATAATGGTGGAAAGAAGGGGAAGGGACTAGACAAAGTACAAGTATGAATGACCCACAGACACGGACAATGGTGTGGGGATGGACTGTGGGAGTGGGGGGTGGGATGGGCAAGGGGGCAAAGGGGGAAAAAAATGGGACAACTGTAGTAGAATAACAATTAAAAAATATTTAATAATGAAAAAAATTGTCTTGATAAAGATGGATTTGCTACATAAAACTGTGAATCACTTTAAAACATAGCACCATCTCTTAACCTTGGTTTCATGTCCATGATTTACTTTTGCCTAAAGACTTATTTAAATGCTTCATGGATTATGCAGATCATGACCGTTAATTTTACCAGATATTCTAACGTTTAGAATTTGTCAGGGTAAAAAAAATTCAACATTGTTTTCAATTGTGTTGTATATTTTTCAAGTTTAATGATTAAATCTACCTAGTAAATTTTTCTTCCTAAATCTAAGCAACAAAAATAAAGGCAATGATCTGCAGGAAAGGAGCTGTGCGGGGGAGGGGAGGGCACAGGAGGCCCACCTGAGGCTCAGCCCCAGGCCTCAGCTCACCCTTTGGGTGAGGGAGTTCACTGCCTAGGGGGAACCGCCTCTTACACTTGCCTTGGACTAAAAGCCAAATCAAGTGGGTGTTTTTTTTTCCCCAAAATAAAGTCTCAGCTGGCTCTGCCCCAAAAATTAAAAGATAAAAAATAAAGGCAGTGATCGAAGGGGATGAAAGGCAGGCTTTTCCTACCTGTTAACTGAACACATCTCAGGGATTATTAGTGTGATACATATTTTCAAATGCTGTCACTGTGAATTAAAATTCTTAGAATGCTAAATAACTGTGGCCACTCTAGGTGTTTTTCTTGGCTTCATAGTAAAGCACTGTCTTTAGTGATTTTGGATTTTTTATTCCTGTATGCAAGTTTCTGGAGAAATGAATAGCCTTTGTTCCAGAATGATGATTCTGAAATGATGTCATCAGAGTTAGCCTACACGCTTCTGATGATTCAGAAATGTGAGTAGGAGAAGATCATCTAGTAAATACAAGAGAAATAATAGACCTAGATTTTAAAGTCTACTAGCCTGATGGGATTTAAAAACTATAGACCAAGATATTTACTGAAGGGAGAGACCACATTCAACTGAAGAAACTGAGAAAAATACATCAGGTAATTGTAAAACAAATCTACTCTTATAAAAAAAAAGAGCCTTCCATCACTGCAGGCACCCCATTACTAAAAGTGGTATGTAAAGTACTTCAAGCTATAGCTTTGCATTGATGGGAAGGATGTTCCTGAAAACAAAATGCACACCTTCCTATTCAAATAGTAAGTTCAGCTCTGTGTGGTATAGGTTCTCAAAAATGGAGCAATAAGCTAAACATTTCTTTAAGTTTTTATAGTTTTATTATAGAATAATATCTTCAATTTTACTTTTTAAAAAATATTGTGGTTAGCTTCTTTCCATCCTGGTAAAAAAAGGAGAAATCATTTCATTCCCTTCTTCTAGGCAAGAACTTATTATTTCCCCAACACCTGTGTAACTTCGAATCAGAGCCTGGACGACCTACATATAGTGCTGGGTTGTTCAGCATGAGCCATTTCTTGCTACAACTGATTCATCTAAAAAATAAAAAGGAATGGTGTTCCAGTTTTCTGTTGTGCTAATTGTATGAGTGATGGATTCTATGGCTTATCTTGGCCTATGCAGTGGGATTGGATAAGCTCCTCTGAAAATACAGCATCCTCTGAGATAAGCAGAGTTCATATAGTCCTTTTATGTGGTCTGAATATGACTAAATAGAGCACCCATGGAGCTTACAAATTTTCTCCTTTTTATGGCTTTAATAAAGTTACAAACTGTATCAGCTTCTGTCAACAGAAAATAAAGTTAGACAATCTTGGAAATCACCACAGGGAGCAGAGGAGCTCTGTCTGCAGCACCTCTGTGGGGCGTGCTGGTGCCTGCTTCAACACGCTAACTCGGCCTGAGGTCCTGTGGCTTTATTTATTCAGCTTATCCTCACAAAGATACACAACTGAAGGATGTATACCCCAAATGGCAACATTAATTGGAATTTATAGAATCCTTCTGACATAGCCTAACTAGAACTTGAATTTGGGTCTTCATTTACGCACTTTTGCTAAAGAGTCTGAGGCTTTTTTCAAAGAAGAGATGTTAAGGTTTCAAATCTACCCTTTCATTTATTTATTTTTTTTAGTTTTGTCTCTTTAATGTTTTGCTCAATCCCTCCACTCTCCCCTCCCCAACAGCTGTTGGTCTGCTATGTATGAGTCTGTCTCTGCTTGTTCATTTTGTTCATTAGATTCCATATGTGAGTGATATGGTACTTCTCTTTCTCTGACTGGCTTATTTTACCTAGCATAATGCACTCCAGGACCATCCATGCTGTTGCAAAGAGTAGAAGTCCCTTCTTTTTTTACAACCAAGTAGTATTTCATCGTGTAACTGTGTCACAGCTGTATTCACTCATCTACTGCTGGGCACTTAGGCTGCTTCCAAATCTCGGCTACGGTAAATAACATAATGAACATAGGAATGCATAGAGTCTTTCCCGTCAGTGTTCTGTGTTTCTTCTGATATAGTCCCCGAAATCAGATTGCTGGGTCAGAAGGCAGGTCCATTTTTAATTTTTTTATGTAACTCCATACTGCCTTCCACAATGGCTGCCCCAACCTGCATTCCCACCAGCGTGAGGGTTCCTTTTTCTCCACAAGCTTGAAAACAATTCTCGTTTGTTGATTTATGGATGATAGGGCAGCAGCTTTCACTGGCACTTAATAGAGTTTGCTGCTGCTATTTTTATCATTCTCTTGTTTTAAATATACTATGACGAACAATGAAAAGTTGGACTCCAAATCAGGTGGTTCTGGGCTTCCTCTGCCATCTCTAAGGGTCTGACCTCTGCCGGTTAAGTCCCTGAGGGCCGGAATCATGTCTACTTGATCCAGCACCGTAGCCCCAGCACCTAGCACAGTGCCCAGTGTCAAGAGAGCATATAATCAGTACTTGCTGAATGTGAGTTTCTTTTGGAAGTCTTCATTTCATTTATTTCATTTTGTTTTGTTTCCTCAACCTCATCAAGATTCCTATTTCAGACTCTGCCTAGTGGTGGCTGTCCTGTCCTTGACCAAGAGAACACAAGGATTTTTAAGATGAAGATAAAAGTGACTCTATCAGGGTCACCAGTTATATATTGACAGGAACTATGGATTTCATTTGTCAACCTCTTTCTTCACGACTATTTGGATGGTAACTTTTAGATCATTTTAGTTAGCACACTACACTGAAATCACTGTGGGCCAGAATAGTATTGACATCTTGGCTGCCCGAGTTGTCTAGTCCCTAGAAGCAGGCTGTGCATATGACATGTAGATTCTATACTTTGGAAAAGATCTTTGACTAGTGTTTTATACCTTAGCCTCACCCAAGTTCTTCCCAACAAAACCCGAAATTTATTAAATTGCAGAATATGCTTAACTCCTGCCATTTTTTTCTGACTGGCTTTTAAAACCACATTTTGGAGGAAAGAATATTTGTTTTTACACATCTGAGTCTTTTACAGTTAGATCATCAGGTCACTGTTGGTATATTTCTTTTCTTGGACTCATCTTCTGTCCTGGGAACTCTTACAGCTTTTATAATCAGTTATATAAGATCTTCTGCTAGAAGTTGCATTCTGCCAAGGGTAAATGAACAGGGCCCACAAAGTTTGGTGCTTAATTAAAAATTTTTTTAGCTCATGAGTTATTGCAGGTGCTAAACTTAGCAAAATGTCTTTCTTGAAACCCAATATGAATATTAATGTGAGATAGATTTGGAATGCCAAAGCAGTTCAGGGTGGGTCAGGTACTTTATGGATGCTGGAAATTTTGAATGCATATCTGTTAAGCTATGAAATGTCTTTACATAAATTTCCTGCCATGGTTTTTTATAAAAAGGAAAAAGCATTTCTATCTACATTGGCTAAATCTCCATGTGGGCCATGCTGTACCTTTTTGAGAACCATCCAAAGAATGGTTTTATCTGATCCAAATTACAAAAATGTATAAGGGGAGATCATACTGAGGGCAACTTAACATTATATAATAATAAACAACCTCATTTAGCAAATATTTATTAAGACCCTCCTAGGATAGGGGCTGGTAATAAAAAAAAAAGAGTGTGATCCTTGACCTTTATGTGCTATACTCTGAAGGGGAAAACAGACATTAGGTGATCACACAAATACATCATTAAGAAGAGTGAGACGTGTGGCAAAGCTTGCTAGCTGTGTATCCTCTATCCATCTTCTATCTACGTCTTCCTATGTGACAGGTCCCTATACTCGCAGGGTGGCAATGTAATTAGTTAAAAAAATGTCTTTTTTAGTTTGCAGAGAAGGTTGGCTGAAAGACTTCCTTATAGGAAAGGACAGCCAAAAACAGTAACTAAAAGTTACTGGGTGGGGTGTGAGGGAAAGGTCTTTAAAGTGGGATAATTTACCTCAGGGGGTTGTTGACCTTACCCTTTCCCCTTCCTATTACCTGGGATAAAGACATGAGGCTAAAGCTGTAGGGGCTTTTTTGTGACAATACAATGACCATGAGGATGGATGGTATGTATTAAGGATAACAAAGTGAAATAAAAGGAGCCTGGGACCCTGACTTCTTTTATGTAAAGGAAAAATGTATCCCCCCCCCTTTTAAATATCTTTTATTGTTGTTCAAGTACAGTTGTGTCCATTTTCCCACCACCACTTTCCCCCACTCCACCCAACCCCCACCTCCCACCCTCAATCCTACCCCCCTTTGGCTTTGTCCATGGGTCCTTTATATATGTTCATTGATGACCCTTCCCCCTTTTTCTGCTGTTATCCCCCTTGGACAGACAGAAGAATCAGCTCCAGCACAACCTGACGGGTAAGGAGTGTGGTAGAGATGCGAGAGGCTGGCTGGGTATCCACAGGTGGCAGTACCACAGTGCTGGAGGGATAATTAAGCGGCTGGTGGGATCCCCCTGAGAAGAGTGGAGTCTAACGCTAAGCTGGGATCCCCAGCCTAGAGAACCAGAGCCCAGAAAGTACAGCAATAACAACCAATGGCAAAAAAGCGGCAGGGTTGCTGTCGGCCAGAGACAGACAGCTAGAGATGCAAACAGCTGTTTAAAGGGCCAACACACAAATTTTCATTTGGGGATATCGCCACCATTTAAACAACTCATATTTTAAAAACATTTTAAATAAAACAACTCACTTTGGATTTTGTAAATGTGACATTATTTGAGAAGCTAGGTCTTTGCAGATTTAGTCCATTTAAGTTGAACTCCAAATCCAGTATGACTGGTATCCATACCAGGGGACCATAGCCATGGGGAAACAGAGAAAAAAATGGCCATTTGAAAATACAAGTAGAAATCAGAGTTATACCGCCACAAGCAAAAAAAAAAAAAAAAGAAAGAAAGAAAACAAAAGAAAAAACAAGCAAAAAGAAAACCACCAAAGATTGCTGGCCCCACCAGAAGAGAAAAGAGGCATGGAGTAATTCTTCTCTGGAGCCTTTGAAGGAAGCATGGCTCTTTGACCCCTCTGATTTCTAACTTCTGGCCTCCAGAACTGTGATAAAATATATTTCTGTTGTTTGAAGCCTGGCATAAAGGTTTACTTAACAATGATAAAGGGGTTAATTAACCAGGAGGGCATAGAAATCCCATATGATTATGTGTCACACAATAAAGCTCCAAAATGCATTAAGCAAAAATTTTTGGAACTGAAAGGAGAAATAGACAAATCTGATCTCAAGGGCTCCTCATGGTCCAAAGTGGCTGCTGAAACTGCAGCCAGCACCTCCAAGTTTTGAAGAGAAAGAAGAAAGAAACAGAAAAAGGACAAAAGGAAGTTTCTCTCAACACAGTCAGTCCCTTTATGAGCCCTTCCCAAAACCCTCATCTGAAAACTTTTGCTTATAGCTCATTGAACACCCATAGTTCCATAGGACAGTAGGAAATACAGTTTTAGTTTCCTGGAAGAGAAGGGATTCTGCTGATTAGGAAGACAGAAAGAAACGGTGGTGAAGTGGCAACTAGTAGTTTTTTTCTACCTATGAGAGGAAGTAGAGCCTAACATTTAAGCATGCTACCTCTGGAGTCGCATTACTTAGCACCCGGTTCTACCACCTATTAGTTGTATGATCTACAGCACAATATATAATATTTTGAAGTCTTAATTTTCTCATCTGAAAATTTAAAATATATGATATATATTTATATCTCAAAGGGTTCTTTTGAGAATTTACATGTACACATGTAAAAAATATTTTTATTATATTATTATTATATAGGTGATATATTATATAGGTGATATAATATATCATCTATATTATTATATGCCAGCAACCACTTTGAAAAGTAGTTTAACATTAGCTACTAAATATGTTCATACCTTATGGCCGAGCAATTCCTCTCTTCAGTATTCACCCAAAAGAAGTCGATGTCAAGAGACATGTGTACAAATGTTTGTAGCAGCATTATTCATTATAACCTGAAACTGGAAGCTACCCAACTGCCTAAACAGTATAATATATATATTTTTAAAATGGTATAATTAAATAGAATATTATAAAATGGAAATGAATGCTTTCTAACAATACTCAGAAATATTATTGAATCTCATAAAAGAGGAGATTCATAAAAACTTTAAAATAAGCAAAATTAAATTATAGTATTGAAATTAAGGATGGTGGGAACCTCTTGAATGATTTAGTGAAGGATTGAAGAAGTCTTCCCAAATACTGGCAATGTTCTATTTCTTGACTTATGTGGGTGCTGCATAGTGTTATCTTGGGATTATTCACTGAGTCATGCATTTATGGGTTTTTTTCACTTTTTTAATATGGATCACTTAGCATGACTATATAATTATTTATCCAAACTCATATACTTTTGATGGTAAAAATGGACGGGCATTATTACATGAGGACAGCAGGCACACCCCAGAGCTGTCCTAGGAAACTAGGACATACAATCACCTTTGTTATACACAACAATAAAAAAGTTATTGGAAGACAGAACAGAGGAGAGGGAGGCAAGAAAAGCAAAAAGAAGAATAAGGGGACTAGGATGACAAAGAGAAAGGGAAAGAGTGGAAGGAAAATAACAAAGAAGGAAAAATGAGGGAGTGAGGGAGTGGGGAAAGAGAAAGAGAAAGACACAGACACAGACAATAAAAGGAGCTGGCCCTGATCTTCTACTTCAAAATCCAGGGATGTTAGGAAAAATAATAAAGCAGATCACAACCCTTTCCCTCGAGACAAGCTTTGCCTAGGTAGGGCAGGGTACAATTGGGAGAAAGTTGTAATTAGAATGTGAAATTAAAAGTTTAAAATTGTTTGACCAAGATGTCAAGCAATCTTCTTACATGTCCTTAAAGGTTCTGCCTTTGAGGGAGAGCTAATTGGCCTTAGCTGGGAGCAGTCGGTGGGGAAAGCAACCTACACCCATGTGTATAAACTTCCAAGATGAAACTGCATGATAAAGGGGTTATACTATCATTTTTCAGCTGCAGAGAGATCTGTTCTCTCTTATCCATGGGTGGGCATGATACATACATGGCACCTGCCAAAGCCCACAAACGTGGCCTTAGATTTTATTCATTGACCTCTACCCTTACGGAATCCACCCAGGTCTCACTTACCCTATGGCCATGAGGTCATATATGATACTCAGTTCTCTTCTGACCTGACCACAGGATCCTTTAGAGTTGCTGGTTCTCCCACAGCCCTTCTGTGGCCTTCCCAGGAGCACAGGAAAGATTCCACTGCACATCCATGTCTTTCTGAGGCAGTAGGAAACTTATATGTTAGGGAAGTCTCACTCTTCCTGTAAAAACATGAGAGCCATTGATTGTCCTGGGGCCAAGATATGAAACACCAGTGAGGCTGCTTCTTACCAGAGATCCAACGAGCCTGGAGAGACCTAGGTCTTCTCCACTTTCAGATCATCAACTTGTAGGGGTTTAAAACTGTGTCTCCTCCCATCAGAACCCTCCCAAGGTGGTGAGGTTAAACTTCTAAGTGAACTCCTGCTTCCTCTCCCAACTCTCCTTCACTCTTCCCAGCTCAGGGGTCTCTATCTAGTATGGCTGAAGGGTTTTCTGCTGGCTGATGTATTCTTCTTCCTAAATCTTTCAAGTGAACTCATAAAATTTATTATAAATGCTAGAAGTATATAATCCTGACAACTATCCCTTGAGACAAATGGCCATGTCACACCTTCAGGCACAAATGATGGATGCTTCTGGGTAGAAGTACAAAAACACACCTGTTATTTTATCAAATTATTACCCTGATACAGCTGTTAAGACACTCACTGAAAAGCTTCTAGGGTAGTTCAGACAGCAGTTCTCTAGTATTCTAGGTATCTGAAATAGTAATAACTCTAACAAAGGCCTGGCTTACCACGTGTATTTACAGACAATGTGTAAACCATGTAAAAATGGGTCATTCCCATTTAGAAAGGACCTCAACATTCAGCAATCTAGGAAAAAACCTTGTGTGTTTGTTTATTTATTTATTTATTTATTTATTTTCTTAATCTGTAATGTTTTAAATCTGAGCAACAGAATCAAGTGAGAATACCCTTTGACTCTATGGTATGTCTCAAAGTTTCTCAATACAGTTAAAATAGACCCTGCATGACTAGAAATACCAGTGCAGCCTTTTTTATGGACTAATTTCTCTTTACAAATTTATCACCCTTGGTAATCACTTATGATATAAATGTATTAACAGAAATCATCAGTTTAGCTTCCAAATTATTTATTATCCATATCATGTACACCTCTTTTTTAAAAAAACTAATCTTAAAAATTAACTCAAATAGAATTCTAGTATTTTCAAGTTCATGACAAAAATATTAGTTGTTTAAAAGAAATACATTTATGTGTGAAAAGTTGAAATATTGGACATACTCGATGCCTTTAATATTGTCCTTTTTGTGGAAAATGCCTGTTAACTTTAGAAATGATTTTATGTGAATGAAATATGCTACCTACAAAGAATGAACTTTAAACCCAGTTTGATCTAATAGCATTATATTGGGGAAATAAATCTCTTGTGCATGTGTTGTTCCCTGTAATGTTATTGTCCTTATGGTTATTGCTGCGCTCCAGGGGAGTGATGGATGGCAGTGAGGTTTAACCTGATTTTATATCAAGTTCTTGCTAATCTCACACCACCCCTTCATAAATCTAAATAATTTGCAGCTGCTCTGCAGCCCTCGTGTGAGCTCTAGAGTGGTTTTGACCTGAAATTATGTATTATTGCATCCTCCTTTTAAAAATTGGTAAGGGCTTTTATTGTTTCCATAATTGAATTATGTTTTCATATCTTTTCCATTGCTGTAGTGGATATTGCTTAGCAACAAGTTTCCAAGAGCATGGGTTTGGAGCACACCTCATTAACATAATATGCTAATTCCCCTGTTCTTGCTACCACCTGAGTGAATTCACTGCTGGCCCCCTCTGACTTGTCTAGACCAGCAGAATGATTCCTTTTCACCAGTCTAAAGTAACTTTGTATTTCTGTAAGATGAAGCATATTAACTCAGTGATACAGCAGCAAATACTAAAGTTTAAGTAGTACAAATCACCCAACAAGAACCTAATATACAAAAAAAAAAAGGTATTTTCATATGGAAGTGGATTCACTTCAATATTTTTAAACAAATGCCACTTAACAAGGCAAACCCATGCCACATCATTGCATTTTGCTGCCCTGTGTTTAAGAAGAGGACACAGATGATACACCACAAATAGAAAGAGCTCCTTGTATGAGTAGCTCATGCTGAGAAATGCATGCTGTTTTCACTAGCCTTCTTTGTGTCTAGGAATAAATACGCTTTTGGGAGACACTAGATTTTAGGGTAAGCCTGAACAAAGGAAAAGAACTTTCTGCTATCCAAAACTAATGACTGCCTCTATGTAGTTCGAATAAGTGACTTTGGTTTTATTAGAACAGACAGAAATGCTTCTAAAAATATGCACCAAGATTCACAGCTCACTTTAAAAATAATTCTGAATTAACTAGAATTTGTATAGGACAAGCACACAACATGGACCTTACCCACTAAGGATTTAGCCCACAAGCTGTGCAAACATATTATATCTTGGCTTTGGTTTTAGCTATTTTTATCTTCCATTTGGCTTAGACTTCATGTGGTTCTGCGAGGAAGATTCCATTCTCAGACCACACTGTTGGGCTCTTGGGTGACATAAAGAATTGAGGCAAGCTGTACTTTTCTCATGGGTTTAATTTTTGAAAGTGGGTTAATGTGCTTTAAACCTGTTCATCAGAGAAGAGAAGATAGGTGCAAGGCATTATGAGAAAGCATGGGAGTCTCAATGAAATATGGGAACATTTCACAAGTCTGGAACTATCACTCATATGAATTAGCCAACTTCTTTTGAGAAATTTTGTTATAAATAGCACATCAGTAGCCATGAATCTCAATTCTATTTTTCTCTTCTTTTAAAGTATTAAAATTTCCAATTTAAAGGTTGTTAATGTACTTATAGACACTGATATAGAAATATCTGCCTATCAACTGGTTCAACCAGCCATACCACACACAGCAAATTTTTTTTCAAAGGTAATAAATTGCCTTAAGCAACTGACAAATGAAAGTTAAGTTTAAAAGACCTTTTAACCTTGAGATAAGCAATATTTTAGTGTAAAGCAAAGATTAGTTAATCCTAAAATATGAAATGTCATAAAGTACAGTTATATTAGACTGGCATAATTTCTGACATTCTAACATTTTTAATAGCATTCAAAAATATTCAGTGTCGGCTTCCTGTATTAAATTATACATACAAATCCACTTTGAGGAAAATGTAATTGCTCCCAAGCCCTTGGATCCTGCCATCCCTAATGAATAATATATTACAGCATGCTTTTATAAAGTTAAATATTTCTTTTGACGAGGAACATTTATCACCCCAAAAGCACTCAAGGTTTTGTTTTCTTTCTCTCACTTCATCTTCATTTCAGTTTTTTCCCTGGCCTTTTCTGGTTACTCCCGATTCTGTTGTTAACTCTGCAGGGTTGAATGGAACCACTGAGTGGAACTTTTCTCATTTTATTTTCATGTTGAGTATATGATAGTTCTACAAGCCTATTTGAGTGTTAAGAAGAATTTCTCTAAAAGATTATTTAAAGCTGTGGTAATCAAGTCTTATGGTCATCTTTTTCTTCTTTGCCCTCAAATCTCAAGGACTCATTGAGTTTTAAAAAATCTATCTATTGATTGATTGCACAATGATAACCACAACAATATAATGTCATAGTGACCATGTGTCATCATCTGGAATAAAGACAGCTAACAGAGTGGAATGGAATAGAATAGAATAGAATAGAATAGAATAGAATAGAATAGAATAGAATAGAATTGAATAGAATAGAACAAAATCAAGTATTTTCTTCTCAGTCAGAGAAAAAAGAGAATAGCTTCCTCTTTAAAATGGCTTTACAAAATTATGTGGAGAGAAATAAAATTCACTGTAGATAAAGATATCATAAAGGAATATCTTCAAACTCTAAACTGAACTAGCATACATTATATCCTGTGGCAATGGTAATAATAAAAAGAAATATTTAAACAACTTCACTGATTATCTTATGCCATCAGTTATGTAAATACACCAGTCAGACCTCCTGACACAAGGAGCATAATTTATGGATGGACCCAGCTACCGCTCCTCTGGATCCTGATCTGTATTCATGTGCAGGGTACTCACTCAGCATTCAGCAGGTGACAAGGACATCATCCTGATGGGAATATAGATAGTTACTGTAACAAGCAGGCAGCACAATTGCTAAAGATTTCACTGTTGGTGACTAAAACAACACCATAGTGGAGGAGCCATTTGTCCAGGATTTTACAGGTGAGATAATTCAGGTGATTGAAAGATAAGGTGGGGGGTGGGGCACTTGACAATGCGGTGGGCAGTGCCTATAATAACATCAGTTGATTGGTTACCACAATGTTTAATTTTTCCTCTGTGGAGAGACAATGAGAAATTAAGGTCCATTAACAAATAGTTAGACTTCTGGCCAAGATGGAGGTGTAGGTAGATACACTGTGCCTCCTCACACAACCAAAATAAGGACAACAACAATTTAGAAACAAAAAACAACCAGTACTGACAGAAAATTGAACTGTATGGAAGTCCGATAACCAAGCAGTTAAAGTAGACACATTTATCCAGACTGGTAGGAGCGGGGGAGTCAGGGAGCTGGGACGGAAAGGGCTCGAAGCGGAGTGGCTGGTAGACCCCAGATGTGCAAAGCCACAGCTGGCAGACCCAGTGAGGCAGTGAATTGTGGAGGGGCACAGTGTGCAAGGCAGCTGGCAGGCAGGGCAGTCCCTCATTTGTGCACAGATAAACCAGGTGAAACTGGGGAGCAAGACAGGCCATACAACCCAGGGTCCAAGCACAGAGAAATAAAGCCTCAAAACACTGATTGAAAACATCTGTGGGGGTTGAGGTGCCAGGATAAACTCCCAGCCTCACAGGAGAGTTCGTTGGAGAGACACACAGGGTCATAGAATGTACACAAGCCCACCCACATGGGAATCAACACCAGAAGGGCCCAGTTTGCTTGTGGGAAATGGGGGAAGTGACTAAAATCTGGCAGAGAGCGGAGCAAGTGCCATTGTTCCTTCTCCAACCCCTTCCCCACCTATAGCATCACAACACAGCATTGTGGGTTGCCCCGCCCAGGTGAACACCTAAGGCTCCACCCATCACCATGTAACAGGTGCATCAAGAAAAAAAATGGCCCAAATGAAAGAACAGATCAAAGCTCCAGAAAAAAATACAACTAAGCAATGAAGAGATAGCCAAGCTATCAGATGCACAGTTCAAAGCATTGGTAATCAGGGTGCTCACAGAATTGGCTGAATTTAGTTGAAAATTAGATGAAAAAATGAAGGCTATGCTAGGTGAAATAAAGGAAAATATAAAGGGAACCAAGAGTGATGGGAAGGAAACTGGGACACAAATCAATAGAGTGGACCAGAAGGAAGAAAGAAACATCCAATCAGAAAAGAATAAAGAAACAAGAATTCAAAAAATTGAGGAGAGGCTTAGGAACCTCCAGGACATCTTTAAACATTCCAACATCTGAATTATAGGGGTACCAGCAGGGGAAGAGGAAGAGCAATAAGTGGAAAAGTTATTTGAACAAATAATAAAGGAGAACTCCCCCATTCTGGCAAAGGAAATAGATTTTCAGGAAGTCCAGGAAGCTCAGAGAGTCCCAAAGAAGTTGAACACAAGGAGGAACACACCAAGACACATCATAGTTACATTACCCAGATTAAAATGGAGGAGAGAATTCTAGAAGCAGCAAGAGATCAGGGGACAGTCACCTACAAAGGAGTTCCCATAAGACTGTCAGCTGATTTCTCAAAAGAGACCTTGCAGGCAAGAAGGGGCTGGAAAGAAGTATTCCAAGTCATGAAAGGCAAGGACCTACATCCAAGATTGCTCTATCCAGCAAAGCTTTCATTTAGAATGGAAGGGCAGATAAAGTGCTTCTCAGACAAGGCCACGTTAAAGGAGTTTATCATCACCAAGCCCTTATTAAAATGTTAAAGGAACTTATCTAAGAAAAAGAAGATAAAAAACATGTACAGTAAAATGACAGCAAACTCACAATTATTAACAACCACACCTAAAACAAAAACAAAAACAAACTAAGCAAACAACTAGAACAGGAACAGAACCACAGAAATGGAGAACACATGGAGGGTTATCAACAGAGAAGTAGGAGGAGCAGAGAGGGGGAAAAGGTACACAGAATAAGTAGCATAGATGGTAGGTGGAAAATAGGGGGAGAGTAAGAATAGTATGGGAAATGTAGAAGCCGTGAACTTATAAGTATGACACATGGACATGAACTAAAGTGGGGGAATGTGGGTGGGAGAGGGTGTGCAGGGCTGAGGGGAGTGAAGGGGGAGAAATGGGACAACTGTAATAGCATAATCAATAAAATATATTTAAAAAAACAAATAGTTAATCTCCAGCAAAAACACAACTTGGGTAGACTGCAAAGAAGATTTATCTTCTCTGATCCAGAATAGACACTGCTGAGCAGCAAACTGAAGGTCTGACTGAGTCACAAAACAAAGACATTTGAATTTTCAGTCAAGGCAGGTCTGCAAGCCAAGCATAGGTCTTGGTTGGGAAACCTAGAGCCCTAAAACATGGGTTGAAAAGATCTGTGTAGATGACCCTGAGAAAACTGGCTCTGCAGAACCCACAGGGCTTGCAGAGGGGGTCCATCCCTTCCTTATTAAGAGATAGTATTGTCCTTCAGTAGAAGATGCTACAGAGGCCTCACCCTGCAAAGCAACAAGTGTGCCCCTCCTAATAGCTATGACGATAATTGGGTTAAACCCCAGCATATTCAGCCTGGAGTTGTACTGGGCCTGATAAGGAAGGGAAAACTATACACTAAAAGAGATACAAGAATTAGACACTATATACTGGAAAGAGCCAGACAAACAACACTGGGATTGAATTTTTAGGAAGCTTGATCAATTGATCCAGAGTAAGATGGAATGTGTGAGAATTTATTAACATTGAGGCAATTTCTCAGAACATTTCTCAGGACCTTAGGGGATCAAGCAAACTCATTGTTAAGGTATGAAGCGTGCTTTCCCAGCCGGCAGTGTGCACATGAAACACTGTGGATGGCTTGTCAAAACACGAGAAATAATCATGCACAGAAGCAGTTTTCTGTGGGGAAGTAAAGAAGGGAGTTGCCACTCTCCAAGTCGGGGAGCACCCCGTTCCTTTACTCCAGTGGGTTTTTATTGAGAAAGTACACTTGGTTTGTGGATTCACAGTCTGGCAGAAAGGATCAAAGGGGACAGGTAACTTACAAAGATGCTAACAGAATCCCTGTTGTGATTCCAGGCAGAGATTGGAGTTTTATCATATGAAAAGGACTACATGGCTCAAAGGGCTAGTTTTGGTTTCCTGTCTGTGCTTTCAAATTCTAAGTTAATAACATGCTCCAGCAAACAGATCTCACAGGATTTTGCATATTCTATGTCCCAGGCCTGATTACCCCGGGGGTCCACCATCTCTGGTCTAAGCTGCCCCTTTGGCTATTTGCTTAGCCCTGAGAAGGGTGGGAGACAGAGGCAGCCAGGAGACTAGGATTTCTCACATTTAAGTACAAAGACTCAGGCTAAGAGGGGGCAGGGGTTGATGTCAATCACCCCTTCCTTTCCACAGCCCCTTTATTTCCACAGCCTCATGAGTCTCATTCCAGAGACCTTTAAGTGGTCAGCACCTGTCTTAGGTCCATTCTCCATCTTAGAGAATTGTTACCCGTCATTGGTTAACTGATCAAGCATTAAAGGCCAGGCACAGAACAGGTAGCATTCATGCCAGGGGAATAAGTTTTGTCTCCTTAGTGGCTTCTGGTCTGGAGGTCTCTCACTCAGCCTAAGTCACAGGGGGTTACAGCTTCCTGAGGCCAGGCAGGGCAGCCCTCAACAAAGGTAGCTATTAGAAGTCTGGGAAAATCAATGGCCAATGGTAAGCAAAATGGAGATGACTGACTAGTCCTATCAGACAATGAAGGAAAGAATGAAGAGGCTGAGAGATATGGGCATGTTTGTGATGAATAAACTGTGAAGCTAGAAGATCCAATACAAGATTGCATTTCATGTGAGAATACAGAAGACATCACTCACCAAGGCCATTATAATTCTTGAGCAAGTCAGAGAATTATGTGCTTTTTGAGGAACAATTCCTGGTGTTACTTAACTCTGGTAGAGATGAAATAGTTAACCATGGAGCACCAAGTAACCATGAGTCTGGAACTGTCTATCTACCATGAACTGGGTCTGCCAGACCCACCCAATCATAAAATTGGATAGTCCTAGCAACAGATTTCCATAAGATAAAAATGTACATCTTGAATTGAGCTCAAGGAGGACCAAAGGGTAAGAGTAAGATATGGAAACATGTAGCGCGGGCCAGGTAACCACATAGCCAATGTCAATTTCTGTAGATTAGCCTTTGTTATCAGTCACCTAGAACACTCACTATTGGCACACGAAAGCAGTAGCCATGGTAGCAGAGACTATGTATGGAGGCAACAGCAAGGACTCCTACTTAACAAACAAGTCCAGCCACTGAATTACCTGTTATTAACAGAGACCAATGCTGACCCTCCAATATGACAAAATCCCTGGAGGAAATCAACTAACAGCTTGGTGACAAGTTGACTACAGTGGGTCTCTTCCATTTCAGAAAGGTCAGTTGTTCATCTTAAAAGGATAGATAAGTATTCCAGGTATGTTTTCCTTTCCTGTCCACAGAGCCTCAGTCAGTACTACCAACTAGGGGTTTACAATGCCTTATTTATGGGCACAGAATCCCACAGATCACAGCTTCTAATCAAGGGGCTCACTTTACAGAAAAGGATATGTGGGAGTACACTATCCTAGGATCGCATCCATCGTAGCCTCCTCTGTTTATCCCACACGTGTGCAAGCCAGTAGCAGTAAGTCTTCTGAAGTGCTGTGCTGGCCTTCTAAAAGAATGGATGAAGTACAAGCTTGGAAGCAACACTCTGAAAGGATGGGAAGTCATCCTTCAGGTTATAGCACAAGAATTAAATTATAAACCTCTACCTGGCATTGTGTTCTTAATGGGAATAATATATGAGTGTGTATTAACCAAGAAGTAAATCATGGATATGTCATCTCTAGAAATTTTATTTAGGTTTTTATTCTTTCATACCATTTTTAACATGTTTATGATTTTCTTTACCTTCTTGAACATAAGGGATATAGTTATAATCACCATTTCAATGTTCTCTCTCACTATTTTCACAGTTCTAAATTTATTTTTATTTTTATAAAAAATATGTCCCTTTTAGCCCTGGCTGGTGTAGCTCAGTGGATTGAGCGCGGGCTGCGAACCAGGCAACGCAGGTTCGATTCTCAGTCAGGGTACATGCCTAGGTTGCAGGCCATGGCCCCCAGCAACCGCACATTGATGTTTCTCTCTCTCTCTCTCTCTCTCTCTCTCTCCCCCTTCTTCCCTTCCCTCTCTAAAAATAAAAATAAATAAAATCTTAAAAAAAAAACTCATAATAAAAAAAAATATATGTCCCTTTTTACAGTTCTTAGTTCTCTGCCAGAATGTTTTAACTTTGCTTTTTCTAATTGTATATACTAATGGCACTTGTTTTATAATCTATAGTTGATAATATCAATATCTCTAATCATGGTAGTTAATTTTATGTGTTAACTTGACTGGACTAAAGGATGTCCGCTTGTAAACTTGTAAGTTTGTAAAACAGTATTTCAGGGTGTGGCTGTGATGGTGTTTCTGGAAGAGATTAGTATTTGAATTGCTAATCAAGCAAAGCAGATGGTTGTCCCCAATGTGAGTGGGCATCACCCAATCTATAGAGTGCCTGAATAGAACAAAAAGGTGGAGAAAGGGTGAATTTGCTCTGTCTGCTTGAACTGAGGCATCTGTCTTCTGTCCATCAACATGGACACTCCTAGTACTTGGGCTTTCAGACTCAGATTCGGACTTACACCATCGATCCCTGTTCTCAGGCCTCCGACTTGGAGTGAATTACACCACAGGCTTTCCTGGTGCTCCAGCTTGCAGACAGCAGATTGTGGGACTTCTCAGCCTCCGTAACTGTGTGAGCCGATGCCTATGATAAGTCTTTTCGTATATATAGAACATATTGGTTGTGTTTCTATGGAAAATTCTAATGCACTAATCTCTCTGTTTCTACTTATGTTTTATCATTTCTTATGTTTCTTATGTTTTCTTATTTCCTAATGAGTTGAGTCATTTTTAATTAGTCATTGGATGCTATGTTGAAAAATTTTTTGAAGAAATAATTTGAGTTATAAGATGATAATATTTTCCTCCAGGGCATATTTTCATTTGCTTCAGACAATGCTTGATACTGGAGGGCACTAGAAGTCCACTACCATCTTAATATAAATTCAAGTTTTAAGATTTTTCAGATCACTTGGATGATGTGAAGGTTGGCCAAATACCGTCCCAGGGGTTGTTTTTTCCCAGTGCACTCTTACCCTTATGGGCTAGCTCTGCAGAACAAAGGACATTTCTCAGAATTGGCCCCATTGGTAAGTCCCACAGGATGGGTTTTGTTTAGGTCACCAAAAGCAAAGCTCAAGATCTCAGCTGTCTCTTTTGTGACCCCAGGGCAGAAGCTGTTCAAGTACCTTTTCTTTCTTTCTCTCTCTCTTTTTTTTAATCTCTCTAGGCCCTCAGCCTCTGGTTTGGTCATGTGGTTAGCATTTTGATGTAATTTGGAAAATGCTTTAATTTTTTTCCTCAAAAATGTTTAGTTGTTTTCAGGGGCACATTTGGTCAGAATTACCTAATATAACATTTGTGGAAATAGAAGTGCTACGACACTTAAATTCTAGGAAACCAGATCATATCAGTAACATTTGGGGAAAAAAGGGAACATGTGGTTTGACATTATGAAAAAAGTATGTTTACTGATATCATTTTAACAGTGAAGGATGGTTAAAGGAAAAAGAATCTATACTTCTAAGTGACTTCATAAGCTAGAACAAAGAGAAACAGGCTAGATTTCAAGACAATAACCTAAAACAAAACATGTTCATATAAATTAGGCTGTCAAACTGGGAAAGCTTGCTTTAAGAGTTAGTCTGCTGCCTAACCCTGGATAGAGCCCATTGGCAATTAAACAGCCATTTGTCAAGGACTCATATACAGGATATGAATTAGGTTAGTTGAGTCCCTAATAAACAACATTCCAAGAGGGAATGGAGATGGAATCTGACTTATGTCTGTGGTCTAGAAAACAAAGTATTTCACAATGAATAACTTAGGCTCAGACTTCACAAAGATAACATGTTAAGACCCACTTCTTGTGCCATCTCTCTGACTGAAATGTCTCAGAGGCAGAGTTCTAGAAATGAAATGCAGTCCCTCTCTGCTCTGTGAACATTAATTTTTATGTATATTTGTTACAGTTCAAGATCTGGGATAATGCCATGTAAACAGGGAGTAGCTATTAGCACATTAATTAGGATTCTCTTTATAGGCCTATCGAGATATATATTTGTTGAATTAAATCCTTTGCCCTGAGAATTCCAATTTTCATGTTGAATAAGAGACCCTGTTATAACTGCAAAGTACAATTTATGCAAAAGCACATTTTTGCACACTTTCTATACTTAAGTACTGTCTTGTACTTAGAAGAACAAATGACTCAAAAGAATGAAAGAACCTTAAATTCATGCTGAGAAGCAATTCTTTGGGTTAGCAATATAAGTGTAAATATGACCCCCCCCAAACAAATTTTCTAGGAGCTACTATTCAACGTGTAAATGCTTGAAAGCAAATCACCTTATTTCCTTTTCAAGTCTCTACAAGCCACAGCTTATTCTAAATTGTCTTGATTCCCTCAAATGCTGCTATCAGAAGTAGGGAAAATGAAAGTTTTTTTAAATTTTCTAAATTAGACTGTGCATAATGAAACATTATGCCCTGCAGTTATTTTAATGGACAGGGTCATCCAGAGAGAATTCTGATCCTGTTGACAAACGCATTAACTTTATATCACTTTATACTTTTAAGAAAATAAGCTGCTGAGAGCTGATTTTTCTTGGAGAGCTTTACCTAGGTAATCAGAGAGGAAAGTTTCAGGTTGGCATTCAGCTTTCCAAGAAAGCAGCACACACTATGGAGGTGCAAGGATTTGTGCAATGCATCGTTGCAGCTAAAGTGGCAGCAGCTTGAATGGTAACGCATTGCCGCCAGCTCTACTGCTGATGTGCGGCTGATGAGCAGAGCTGCAAATACAGGGTCCAGCACCAATAACACCCCTTTCTTATTACAAAATCATAAGCATGTAATTCTGTAACATGACAATATCACACTCAAGCATGCCATATGACATTACAGGTGAAACGTTCAAATTAAAACTATAAATTATTACACCTATGTTATTACCCTACTGACCACACTCAAGCAGGCATCACTTTTGCCAGATCCTGTATATCACTGCCCAGTCCTCATTTCCTTTCCTCTTCTGTTTTGTCTTTCTAGCAAGAGAGACCTCCCAGGTCATATGGATATAGCTTTGCCCTTGCCCCAAAAGACTAAAACATCAGGATGGCTGAATACAACTATAATAAATCAAACAAACCTTAGTAGCTACTGCAACAATGAAAATAGGTGGAAATGGAAGAGACACACACAAAACTTTTCAGGCATTGTACACACACTAAACTACTTATAGCCATTGACTCTGGGAAAGGAAGACAATTATAACAAAAAAGTAACCATTTGTAATTTATTTAGTATTTTATTTTGTGTTAGGCATTCTCCCAGTTAATTTAAATGCAATCTCTGCTTGCCCGTTCCCCTTCTTTTCCCCATTATCTCCCTCCCACCTCCTGTCTGGTCACTGTCAGTTTGTTCTTTATTTCCAAGTCACTGGTTTTATTTTGCTCATTTGTTTGTTTTGTTGATTAGGTTTCATCTGTAGGTGAAGGCAAAGGAACAGGAATAGAGGACTCATGGGCGTGGACAATGGGCTGGAACTGACTGTGGGAGTAGAGGGGGGATGGGGTAGAGGTGAGCAATGGGGAAAAAAGGTGGGACAACTATAACTGAACAACATTAAATGCAAAAAAAATAAAAAAACATTAATGCAATCTCTGGTCCAATTTTTCGAATTAGGTGATAATATTCCTATTTTACAGACGGAAAATGAGGTCCAGAAACATTAAGTGATGTTGCCTAACACAACCAGATAATGAGTGTCTAATAGGATTTCCTTTATAGATTATCATCTTCTTTTCCCTGGCTGTCTTGAGAATTCTTTATCATTCATTTTGACAGTTTTAATGTGCCTTGGATAAGGCCTTTTTTCAGATTGAGATAATTAAGTGTTCTGTTTGTTTCTGGGATTTGAGGATCTAGCTTTTTCCATAGATTTGGGAAGTTCTTGTCAACTATTTGTTTGAATAGGTTCTCTGTTCCCTTCTCTCTCTTCTCCTGCTGGTACACTTATTATTCTCACATTCGTCTTTCTGATGGAGTCAGTTCTCGTAGCATTATTTTATAGATTTTTTACTCTCACATCTCTCTCTTCTTCCATCTGTGTCATTTTTAGATTTCCCTTTTCAGTATCACTAATTCTTTCCTCCATCTGGTCAGCTCTATTTCCTAAGCACTCTAGTTCATTCTTTACCTCATTTATCGAGTTGTTGGCTTTAACAACAATGTTTCCGTGTTTCAGTTTATATCACCCCTATAGAAACTGCCTGGGTTTGGAGAGAGTGGTTCTCTTGTTCTTTCCTTCCCCATGTCTCTAAATAAGGGTTATCTGTTTCTACTTCATCCCACATACCATTCAAAATAGTTCTAATTTTCACAGTTTCCCTTTTAACCCTTTCTCTAAAATTGGGAATATGGTACATGCATCTTTCCATAACTCCTTTTCCTTTGATTGTTAACTCTTGTTTTGATAACTGGACAGAACTTACACTGTAGAGGAGAAAGAACCTGTCTCTGATAAACAGAAGGCAAGTTCATCTCTTTGATATTCAACTTCACCTGGAAGCTTGTCCAGGTCAAATATCATATGAAAAGAAATGTAGAATGAGTTTTTATATGCAAGCTCAGTGTTCTGAATCATATATCGTTCTGTGTATGGTAGACAAATAACATATCTTGAACTTTTTAAAAGTATCATTCTTCCCTGTGCTAATATCTTAAAAATTACAATCTGTAATATTTACTCCTATTTGCTGTTTTTAACCCACTAGCTGGTTGCATATTCTTTTTGGAACTTATATCTGGTTTGACCATCAAAACAATCAGTCAACAGTAATCATTTTATCTGCATACATATTTATCAATTTGTTACTGAGAAAAAAGTTTCAGTGCACTTCATTGCTCATAGAAGCACAATCTTTTCTATGAAATTCAAATTGAGGTTACTTTATTTCAGACTCTTTTTCTATTTATAAATTGAGGTAGATTTGTGATTGGCAAGAGGAAAGAAGGGGTGAGAAAAGATGAAAGAGACAGCAAATAGGGCTCTAAAGGGTCCTTATTGCTAAATCATCTAGACAGCTTTTTGATTGACACATCAGGCAGAGAATTTTAAGATCAAATGTAGGAAACAGAATGTAAGTGAAGCTTGGACCTGATTTATTGCTTTCTCAAGGTCAGGGCCATATGGAAATATAGCAAAATTATCACCTTTGTCTCCAAATGGTGCCTGAAATACAAATAATGATCTAGGTTTCCTAAAACCCTGAGGATAGAACCACCCCATGGTGTGAGAGCACTCATTCTGTGAGTCATCACTCTTTTCGGTATAAGTTACAGGAAGCAATTCGAATTTGCTCAGAGGAAAGAAGAAATGACAAGTTCATGTGACCCAGAAGGGACGGGTATGATGGAAAAAGACTAGAACCAGCAGATTGCCACTTTTTCCCTGCCCGCTTCTAATCACTACTTTCTCTTCTCACAGAGAATATCCCTCTTACTACAGAACAGCTTCTCTAGGTGATACATAGAGTTCCAAAAAATTCCATTTATGCCAAATAAATTGGAACACCCAAGCCAATAAAATCCTGTACCTTCTAAAGTAAATAAAAACCTTGAATAAATATAAAAATGACTCAATATGCCTAACTTAGAGCCCTAGAGTACTATTGAGAACAATTATACTTGCATAAATATACTTCATAAAACAAGAACATGTTTATTTCAGTTTCCCATGCCAATGTATTTTTAAAATATTAATAATTGAACTTCATTCTTATCTGATACACAAAAGCTAAATTTTATTGAGTGCTTTACTTTTCTGATTTATTTGTATTATCTCATTTAATTCTCACAATAACCCTACCATATAATAAACATTATTACTCTTATTTTGCAGATAAGAAGTTATAGTATAAAGAAGTTTTGTAGCTTTTCTAAGGCCATACTGCTAGTAAGTGGTAGAGCTGGGATAAGTATTAGAAATTCTATACAGGAAGTAACTAGCACAAAGGGAGTATTTGTATTTATTTGCTATTTAATTTAAAGTTAATTTATGTTTTCCTTCTCATTCAAGTCTGTTCTCTTTTTGGTTCTAGAATGCTGACCTTAATAAGATTATAAAATCAGTGAGGCATGCCCCCCAAATAGTACATATTTATCCCTAATCCTGGCTTTTAAAAAAGGCACAACATTGAAAAGAGGAAAAAACATATTAACCTGTCCCAGTGACGATCATAAATGCAATGATGAATTGTGGAAAATACTGAATTTTTTCATTTTATATTGACATCTTTTATGTATGTTTGCTAACAACACAGAAATGTACATCAAAAGGACAATCAGCCCGAGAAATATGAGCTGGTAGATTGTCAGTCTGTGGTTTGTCAGTCACTAAAGCAGAACAGAGCGACCCCTCTCTCTCAGCCCTAAACACGCCATTCTCCCACGGGCAGAACGTACGTGCTGGTTTGTACAAAGTGACAAAGCAAAGGAAGAAAGGGAATTGTTTTAATCCTGACAAGCTAAAAGGTGGAAAAAAGTAATTGATTTTTCTACCAATTCTTCTCTATTTAGCCTAATTATAGTGGAAAAGTATCTTCCATTGATTTACTCTTCAAATAATAAAAATGAATAAAGATCCTAAAAGCACTGTATTAATGTTCAATAATACAGTAGTAAAGAGAGGCCACCAGAGTGAAGACTTTTCACATCATACCTTTACTCTTCTATTCTTCACTCTCAAAATATTTTGTCATGCACCAGTAATTTCTTTTTTTTTTTTCTGTGTGTGTGAATCAGGATAGCTTTCTTTCTTATTAGCTTATCACAGATGCAGTTTCAATTATTAAAACAGCCACCTTATATCTGCAAATGAAGTAATTCAAGCTGATGTCACCAGCAGAGCAAAATGCCACAGGACCAAGTGTGTGCAGTGCTTGATTTAGCAAAGCATTATAATTAGAAGTATATCATTCGGGAAATTACCTAGAAACCTGTACACTCATGAACTGGCAATCACCTTTGCTGTCACCAGTGCAAATGAAAATGTACCACACATTTAACAATTTGTGCATGCAAATTTAGAGTAAATTTTTAAAAACCTGTGAAAATACATATGCCATTATTTAATCCACAATGCTTAGCTTTCTTATTTGGCATCACTATATGCACTCAGAATGATTTAATGTACTTTTAAGTATTTGTAATAAGCTTCAGTGAAGGTTAAAACTTAAGTTTTATACATTTGTAAGTGTAGCTATCTTAAAATAATTTTTGTGAAACTTCCAATTTATATTTCTTCAGTTAGCTTCTCTTCTATTAGCCAGGTCTATATTTAACAATCTCTTAACCTTCATCCTTTGGCAATATTTTTAATAAAATTCAAACTCAAAGCTAAAATAATACTAACAGTATTTTTGTCTAAGGCTATTAACTAATTTCACTTACGTCTGCCATTTTTAAAAACTATTATCATGAGGATCAATTCGCACATATGTTTGTCCTCTGTGCTTCAGAGAAAACACTTTCTGTGGACTGGGGGAGCAAAACATCATTGGCCATTTCAGGGGGCATTGAACATCCGCACAGGGATCTGCCTGGTAGAGCCTGTGTGCATCTGTGCATACCTGTGTGTGCCTTACCCACTTGTGTGAGTGTACAGGGAAGCACAAGAAGCAACTTTAAGAAGCTGATGAATCCTTCTCATTCAGCACCTTTTTGATAAGATATAGGTCAGTGGGGTCAGAAATCTTGCCTAAAGCACCTTGAACTTCTGTCCTGTTGTTAGCCAATATTCTGACCCTGATAGGAAAAATTAAACATGCGAAGTTGAAATCATACAATCAAAAAATATAATCAGAAGTCCTGAATTTATTTGGCTTATGGATATATTGCTCGATCCAGCCTTAAGAATATGTATATTTTATTCATTTCTTAAGAAAATGTATATTTTAAAAACCTTATTCTGTCAAAAGACACCAATTAGGAAGAACTGTAATTTGTTCTAATGAAGGAAAAGTTGTCTCAAAGAAAAATACCAACAGTAAATCTGAGCATTCCCAGTAGTTCCCATTAATTTACGTAACTTCTTAGAAAATACTTCTGGGACAGAAAAAGCTAAAACCAATAACGGAAATAACAGAATTTAGATATTTTTGAAGCATGTTTCTCAGATCACTAAACAGATGGTATTGCTATGAAATATTCAAACCTACTGCTAATTTGTTTTCATAAATTTTCTAAAATAGAAAAACTGTATAACTGGTTAAAAATCTGTATCTCAGTTTCTTTTTTAAGAGTGAAAATGTTTTATTTCTTTAAGTGTTACTGAACTTATAGGGGTGGAATTGGTTAATACAATTATATAGTTTTCAGGTATAGGATTCTATAACACATCGTCTGTATATTGTATTGTATGTTCACCACCCAAAGTCAAGTCTTCTCTCACCATTTACCCCCTTTACCTTCCTCTACCTTTCTCCACTCCCCGCTCCCTCTGCTAATCGCCATGCTGTTGTCTGTCTGTGAGTTGTTATTGTTGTTGTTTTACTTAGTGTCTACTTTTTTCACCCAGCCCCTGAACCCCTCCCTTTTCACAGCTGTCAGTCTGTTCTCTGTATCCACAAGTCTGTTTCCATTTTGTTTGTTAGTTTATTTTGTTCATCAGACTCCATATACAAGTGAAATCTTATGGTATTTACTTTCTTCTGACTGGCTTATTTCACTTAGCATAATACTTTCCAGGTCCATCCATGCTGTTGCAAAAGGGTAAGATTTCCTTCTTTTGTACAGTCAAGTAGTATTCCCTTGTGTAAATAAATATACCACAGCATTTTTATCCACTCATCTATTCATGGGCACTTAGGCTGCTTCCAAATCTTGGTTATTGTAAATAGCACTGCAGTGAGCATAGGGGTGCTTATATTCTTTTGAATCAGTGTTTTGGATTTCTTAAGACATGTTTCCAGAAGTGGAATCATTGGGTCATAGGATAGTTCCATTTGGACCTAAGTTCATACTGTTTTCCACAGTTACTGCACCGGTCTGCATTCCCACCAACAGTGCATGAGGGTTCCCTTTTCTCTGCATCCTCTCCAGCACTTTTAGTTTGTTGATTTATTGATGATAGCCATTCTGATAGGTGTGAGGTGATATCTCATTGTAGTTTAATTTGCATCTCTCTGATGACTGGTGATGCTGAGCATCTTTTGAGATGTTATTGGCCATCTGTATGTTCTCTTTGGGGAAGCTTCTATTCATTTCATTTGTTCATTTTTTAATTGAGTTGTTTGATTTTTTCTGGGTATTGAATTTTATAAGTTCCTTATAAATTCTGGATATTAACCCCTTATTAGATATATCATTGGCAAATATGTTCTCCCATCCAATGAACTGTCTTTTCTTTTTGTTGATGGTTTCCTTTGCTGTGAAAAACTTTTTAGTTTGACACAGTCTCATGTATTTATTTTTTTCTTTTGTTTCCCTTGCCTGAGGAGACGTATCAGAAAAAAATATAGTTATGAAAAATGTCTGAGATTTTACAGTTCATGTTTTCTTCTAGGATTTTTATGGTGTTGTAACTTACACTTAAGTCTTTTATCCACTTTTGAGTATTCTCTTCTGTATGATGTAAGAAGGAGGCCTACTTTCATTTTTTTTGCACGTCTCTGTCCAATTTTCCCAACACCATTTGTTGAATAGACTGTCCTTACTCCATTTTGTGTTCCTGCCTCCTTTGTCAACAATTAACTGACCACAAAGGCATGAGTTTATTTCTGGGCTTCTTCTTCTGTTCTATGGTTCTAAATGTCTGTTTTTATGCCAGCACCATGCTGTTTGATTACTATAGCCTTATAGTATAGTTTGATATCAGATAGCATGATTGCTCCAATTTTGTTCTTTCTCAAGATTGCTTGTGGCTATTTCAGGGTCTATTGTGTTTCCATATACATTTTCCATATAGAATATTTGTTCTACTTCTGTGAAATATGTCATTGGTATTCTGATAGGAATTGTGTTGAATCTATCTCAGTTTCTTATCTTTAATTGTTTAATTAATTATAAGCTCCAATAGGGCAAAAAATGAATATTTTCAGTAATATTTAGCCTTTGGTGCATGCTTCTTAGAGAGATGATTCAGAAGGCTGAAATAGTCAGGTCTAGTGTAGTTCACTGTTAATATTACTGACTTAGTAGTAATATGACACTTATACCAAAGGTTTAGTAACAGTTGGATATCCATTATCAAGACTTTTTCTGAATGAAAAATACAAACAGTGGCTGTTACAAATCCACTTGGAAAAATGTGAAATATCATTAAAAATTTTCTACAAAGACATAATTAATGCTAATATTGGTATATACAAATCAAATTAAAGTGGATTGTATTCATTATAAAAATGTTTAATTGCTTTAACAAAAATCTAGTGAGCAGATTTCCTTTTTTGTGTGTGTAAATGAGCATTTTTCCAGGTAAAGGCATCAATGCACTTAGACATCAACATTTGGGAGAAAATTCATGAGAAATGTAGAGTGTAAAATATTTTGTCATGGAAGTCAGTAAAATAATATAATCAGTTAGGCATACAAAAGTCCTAGGGGAAAACATAGGCGGGAAATTTTCAGATATCCCATGTAGCTATATTTTTGCTGATATATCTCCTAGGGCAAGAGAAATAAAGGAAGGAAAAAACAAAGGGGACCCCATCAAACTAAAATGCTTCTGTAACATTAAGGAAACCATCATCAAAATGAAAAGGGAACCAACTGTATGGGAGAGCATATTTGCCAATGATACAATAGACAAGGATTTCATCTCCAAAATATATAAAAAACTCATATAACTCAACACTAGGAAGACAAACAATCCAGTTAAAAAAAATGAGCAAAGGATTTAAGTAGACACTTCTCCAAGGAAGACATAAGAGGGCCCAGAGACAAATGAAAAGAAGGGAACTCCAGTGGTACAATCAGTTAATGCATGGTACTTATGCAAATGAAAAGATGCCCAACATCGCTAGCCATTAGAGAGATGCAAATAAAAACCTCAATGAGGTATCACCTCAGACCTGTCAGAATGGCTATCATTAATAAATCAACAAACAACAAGTGCTGGTGAGGATGCAGAGAAAAGAGAACCCTAGTTAACTGTTGGAAATGCAGACTGGCACAGCCACTGTGGAAATGGAATTCCATTCCTCAAAAGAATTAAATTTCCTTTAAAAACTGAAAATGGAACTGCCTTTTAATCCAGCAATTCCACTTCTTGGAATATACCCTAAGAATCCTGAACCACCAATTCAAAAGAATTTATGCACCCCTATGTTCATAGTGATGCTATTTACTCCAAGTACTGGAAACAGCCTAATTGCCCATCAGTAAATGAGTGGATCAAAAAAACAGTGGTATATTTGCACAATGGAATACTATACAACAAAAAGAAGGAAGGAACTCCTACCTTGTGCAACAGCATGGATGGAACTGGAGAGTATTATACTAAGTGAAATAAGCCAGTTGGTGAAAGACAAATGCCCTATGATCTCACCTACCAGAAGAGTCTAATGAATAAAATAAACTAATGAACAAAATAGAACCACAGGCATGGAAATTTGGAATAGACTGAAACTGACCAGAGAGGAGGGGAGAGGGGGATAATGGTAGAAAGAAAGTAAAGGGACTAGACAACATGTATGAATGATCCACAGACTTGGACAACAGTGTGGAAATTGACTGTGGGAATGAAGAGTGGCATGGTGGAGTAGGGCAAAGGGTGAGAAACTCGGACAACTGTAATGGAATAACAATAAAAAATGATTTAATTTAAAAATTCTTTGATATCCCTGAAAAAAAGGCCCAGCAAATAGCATTTCTGGAGGACAACACACCATATTTCTCTGTGTATAATGCACACATTTTACCCAAATTTTTTAGGGAAAAATAAGAATGCACATTATACATGGGTATAGTGATTACTTACCATGGATATAACAATGGGTAAAATAATCCTGTGGATAATGAGTGCAAAAATGTGAGTGTGCATTATACATGGAAGTACAATAGCAAATCATGGTAATTATATGTATTAAAAGTCTTTAAAATATTTTACTCTTTGACCCAAGACATCCTCTTTTATGAATTTATTGTAAGAAAACATAAAACAAGTAAACACAGATAAATTTTCAATGGACTTCATTACAGGGTCATTTGGCAAAAACCCAAATTTCACAGAATAAGCAAATAATTTTAAAAATTATAGTACAAACCTATAATACAACTCTATATACTATTGAAGGCAATAATGTTACAATGATGAAACATGCAATTTACATAAAAGATATAAGTACTACCATGAGTGAAAAGGCAGGTTGTGCAATCTTATGTAAAATATAATAGCAAATATGCATCTATTCATCAAACATGCATCTACATATGTGTAGGATTAAAAGATGGGTTGTGAGTAGATCTGGATGGCTTAAATTTAGGTTTTTTTATGCATATTTTTTCTAAGGTATATATGATGAATATGTATAGCAAGTATAATAAAAGTATTTTTTTGTTGTTTGTGAAAAACTATTTTGTCTGTAGGATATTTTTACTGGGCATCGAAATCCAGATTGTAATTTAGTTACTTTTTAAATTTGTTCTATTTTCTTTTTATTACTCAGTCACAGTTGTCCCATTCCCCACTAATATTGTTCTCCCCTGCTCCCCTCCAACCCTCACTCCCAAAGACAGTCCCCACCCTATTATCCTTATCCATGTGTCCTTCGTACATGCTCCTTTACTTGACTCTTCTTCCCCTTCTTTTCCCGTTATCCCCCTCCCCTCTGGTCACTGTCAGTTTGTTCTTTTTCTCCATGTCTCTGGTTCTTTTTTGCTCATTTGTTTTGTTGATTAGGTTCCACTTATCAATGAGATCATATGGTATTTGTCTTTCAGCACCTGGCTTATTTCACTTAGCATAATGCTCTCCAGTTCCTTGCATGCTGTCATGAAGGGTAAGAGCTCCTTCTTTCTTTTTGCTGTGTAGTATTCCATTTATTCTTTTGAATATGCAGTATAATATTTCTGGGAAGGTTTAAGTAGCATCACTGTGACATATACTATCTAGTTGTATGTTTCAGTGTGTTCTCTTTTTCTTTTTTAGGAAAAAAATCACATTTATAAACATAGTAATAATTGATTCAGGCAAAAACCATCAGTGCATACTAAACTAGTAGGAAATTATCTAACGTCTTCACAAATTACTAATTATAGAAGGAAAATGGCTACATTTACAGGGGAGAAATATAGTAGACATCACCTTGCCAAGTGATCTAAGTTCATACCCTTGTTAGTATGATAAGTTTCCTCCTTATTAGTAAGAAGGAAAAACATATCACATGCCTCCTTATATAAAGCCCTGAGAAGGACATAACATCACTTTACAGGTATTCCTGAAAAAAATTAGTAACATTGATCAAACTTTGAATAAGCATTATTAAGCCCATATTGAGAGACATTCTGTAAAATAACCAGTCTGTGCTCCTCAAAAATGTTAATGCCATGGAAGACAAAGACAGGCTTAGGAATTGTTCCAGATTCAAGGGAACCAGAGAAACATTGCAATAAAATGAAATGCACAGTCTTGATTTGGACCCAGAATAGCGGAAAAATACCTATTAAAGATATTTTGTGAATAATTACTGAAATTTAAATACGGGACATAGTTAGATTACAGTATTGTTTCTATGTGACATTTCTCATTCTGATCATTGTACTGTTGTCATGGAAAATAATAGCCTTGTTCTTAGGAAATACACACTGAAATACTTAGAGGTAAAGGGAGCATGATGCCTGTAACTAAAATTGTTTACAAAGAAAGAAAAAGGATGAGCAATCAATGAAGTAAAAAGTTAACAAACAGTGCATGGTGAATGTGGTATATGGGGGCTCTTTGTACTATTTTTGCAACTTTTCTGTGAGTTTGAAATTATGTCTGAATGAAACATTACCAAACATTCTTTAGACTCTGGCTTCACCCAAAGCTGGCAACTCATTTCTCTCTTCTCCTGTGAGCTCGTTCTTACACTGACTCCACTCCCCGATTTTGTGTTCATATAAATCCAATTACCTCCTTTTATTTCTTATCCATCTTCAGCTCCACTCAGCTTTCTGAAATTCCCAGTTCTCCTGTAAAACCTTAATTTCCTGTGGGCTCCAAATACAACTCTCTCTTATTTTTACCCTACTTTTCTCATCTTTCTTGTTACTTTCACTGACTGCTCCTCAGGTCATTGTCCTGCAAGACATCTTCACTTTTGTCTCCTATTCACCCTTCCTCCCTCGGCATTTCACCCATTCCCACTGTTCAGTCCCAAGCAGTTATACCCAGCTTTGGTTCTCTTCCGAGTCCCAAACCACATTATCAAGAGCCAAATTATGTGCTTCTTATAATGTTCCAAATTTTACCAAAATAAAACTTATAATCTCCCTCCCTTCAAACCTTCTTCTGTAGTCCATATCTCAATTGCTAAAATCTATAGCCACTCTGTTTAGCTTGGAATTGCAAGATAGCTTTAACTCCTCTCCCTTGCTTACTTTGCCACCTCATCCTCTCTCCTACTCTTGGTCTTCAACAGGGGCTGGGCCTGGCTGACTACTGGAAGCCCACTGGAGTGGCTGGTATTAATGATATCATCCAGACTCTTCCTGGATTGTGGCCCAGGCCCCTAGCACAAGAGTCAAAACTCTTGCCAATCCAGGGGCAGTGTGTTCTCTTAAAAGAAGGTCAGGGACTCGGTTGATTTTCTGGCCTTTAACTCTTAATTAGCATCATATTTTGTTATTATGGAGCTGTTTTTCATGTTTCACTTCTATATCTGAGTAGCTAAAATATTTGCATTTCCATGTGAAGAATTCCTACAGGATTTAAATTTTATGATTTTATTATTCTATACTTGCCTGATGACTTTGATTTATGATAATAAGCATAATTAAGAAAAGGTTTCATCTTGTCCTTTAACCTGCAATTATTTCAATAATGTTACAACAAGGCAGTTTCCTCGTAATATGAGATATTGACTCTCTGAATGTTAATTTTGCATGCAGATGAACAGCAATATCAGGAAAAAACTGAAGAAAACAAAAAAATGAAAGAATAAACATTTCAATATGTTTTGAACCAGGGGTCCCCACCCTCCAGGCCATAATCAGGTACTGGTCCGGCACCATGATCAGCAGCCAGTGACCTTGAATGTAATGCACTTGAATCGTCCCCAAACCATCTCCCCAACCCTGATCTGTGGAAAATTGTCATCCACAAAAGTGGCTGATGCCAAAGAGTTAGGGATCACTGTTTTAGACCATTTTTTAATCTGCAAGTAAACAGTACATCTCTTTAGATTTTTAAAACTGTTGTTTTCAGCCTATGAACCAAGTCATTTGTATTATCTATTTCAAAGCAGAAAACATGATGCTTAAAATTATGGAAATGCTCTAGTTGAAAAGTGCAGACTTATTTTATGGACATTATGCAATTATTATTATGCAAAAGTGATAAATAAAAGATACAGGGGTAGAAGCTAAATCTTGCATTTTCTCTCAGCCATGCTCCTTGAGAAACGGGTACCCAAAGCGGCCGCGCACACTTGTTGTGTGCCATCTTTGCTGCTCTTCCAGCTGGACACGTGCATATGTGCCTTCTTCTTACTTTTATCCAAAGTCTATTTCACACTGGGTTTCACCAAGCTGCCACTGAAGGGGTACACAACTATTTGACCCAACTGTGTTCTACGGACTTCTCACTTTGTGTGTTTTACTAAACAGAAACAGGTAACATCTCTTTTCCCTTCCTCTTTCTCCTTCTTGTGTTGACAATCTATACCTACTATTGGGTTGGCCAAAAAGTTCATTATACTTTTTTCCATAAGATAGCTCTAGTAGTGCTCAGTTGTTTAACTGCATTCCAAACAATTTTGTTAGAATGTACTGTGACAGCTGTTATATCAGCATGCATTTTTTAAAAAAAAATCAAAATTGGTGAATTTTTGTGTAACCATTTTAATATTGAAGATGGAAGAAGATACACAACATTTTCAGTGTATTATACTTTATTATTTCAAGAAAGGTAAAAATACACACAAAAAAAGATTTCTGAAGTGTATGGAGAAGGTGCTGTGATTGATCAAATGTGTCGAAAGGGGTTTGTGAAGTTTCTTGGTACTATTGACATTTTGGCCAAACAATTCTTTGCCGTGGGGCTGTCTTATGCATTGGAAGATGTTTAGCAGCACCCCTGGTGTGAGATAGCAAACATAAAGCATCCAGATCAATAAAGTTATTGGTGAAAATGGAAAATGTGTGTTTTATTTTACAGAAAAAAAAATACAGATTTCTTTTGGCCAACCCAATAGTGTGTAAAGCACATATTCTTGCTAGAGGTTGCTGTCTAGGGTTACTACGCAGGTTCATGGAGCCCGGGCAAACAGTTCTGCACAGTCCCAGTAGGTCATTATGAGGTACAGTGATTTATTCTAGAATGACAGGTGGAGAACTGGTTATGTGCTCACTTATTGCCTAGTTGAGCACATGGAGATCCTTCCTAGTGAATAGGCACCACCTCTTTCTGCTCAGGTCCAGGAAGCACTCTTTTTTTTACTGTCAAATGTACCATTTCCAACAAATTCTTATCTTTTACTATAAGAAAAAGATAGCAATGTTACTAATTGTGAAGCTACCACTTTGGGAAACTATATTGAAACAACTAGTTTCATGCCTCTGCAGGTATCTCTAATAGCATTTAGCTGATGCTGGGAAATCATTACTCACATCATCATGCCACCCGTGGGTACTGGTTTCCAGTGACCCTGCTCAAGGTTGTCACTGACCTTCACAAACGATAACCCCAAATGCTTTACCAGAGTAAGTGGGCAAGTGTGAATAATTCATTTCCTGTTGTTAAATTTGGCTTTTACAATTTTATAGCATGAAAACAGAAGGACACATATTCCAACAATGTCTTCTCTTAAATCCTTTAGCCACAATCACTATATTGGAAGAACATGACCTTTCCAATGTTTACCAAACCCTGCCTTCCACATACCACCACCAGAGATAAGGAGATTAAAGCAGGAGAAGGGTGGCCCCAGTCGCACAAGGAAACCTGTCCCTCATCTGCACCTGGCAAGGCTTATGACCCACCTGGGAGAGTGCAGTGTCATCACAGGGACTGGAGACAAGGAAGGGTCCACTGACATTGGAGTACTGTTTCAGAATCTCCAAAGCAGATAGAGCCATTCCAGGGGGATGCCTTCCATGTAGTGTACACCTTGCAGAAGGGCTGGAGCGACACTCTTGTGACTCAGCCACAGGGAATAAAGAATGCCTGTTGCCACCACTGCCTTCTCAAGTGCTGTAGACCTGAGGCAACACTGATGAGAACACAGATGGGTGAGGACTCTAGCCTGCGGGCACAGCTGCAGGCCCAGATCTGGGAGCAGACAGTCACTAGCCCAGAGTGCTAAGCTTTCCCTGTGTCGAAATGAGTGAGAGTCACATCACTGATAACCAATGTGTTGGCACCATTCTAGTGACCAAATCTTCTGTGACCCTAAGGAAAGCATCATGTGGACCAGACAGTGTCCAAAAGCTCCTAGGCCATCTGATCACCTTAAGAGTTGGTGGAGAAGATCGGAGGGCTCGCTGTCCTGCATGGACAACATTGTTGGTTGAGGCCAGCACAAAGGTCCAGAGGGGACTCAGAAAGAGAAAGGCATTCCAAGGCATAGGGGCCCTGAAGCAGGGCTTTGGGGTGGGGCTGGAGCTGGGTCTGGGGCAGAGGCTTGGGCAGGGGCTGGGGCTAACGCCAGTTTGCCCAGGTCTAAGGGTATATTCCTCTCTGCCATATAGCCCTGTGAAAAAGAAACAGGAGTATTTCTGTTGGTGCCCCTTATTTAATAGTTAGCTAGAATTGGCAAAGAATACATTTCTCCATAAATATTTTGTATTTTACTACTCATGTCAGTATATCTAATACTCACTATACTTATGACTACCTAAAAATTATGGAACTATATAATAGACTGACTCTATTTTTGATGTTTGCTGACAACTTTCAAGCCCCAGTGGTCCCTCTTCCTCTTCTGTCCCACATCGATGCAGGCTGAGAAGAAAGTCCAGGGGCTCCTTCCTTTGGCCCTGGTGGGAAGTTCAAATGAATCAAGCCCTGTCCTTGTAGGAATCCTCAGCTCAGTTCCACTTCCCAACCACAACAAAAACAGAGCGGTCTCCTTTTCTTGCTCTCTCAAGCCCTTTTTAAACCTGCTTGGGAGCCTACCCAATTTTCCTCAGAAATCCTCATTATGTGACTAATAAACTTTTTTTTAGACCCTCTTGGTATAATGTGTGGTTTTTAGTCTCAACATCCAAATTAAATTTCGGTGTATGTCGGAGTACATCTGTCTCTGTCAGGAGATCACAAAGGAAACATTTAACAATCTGGCATTTGTGAAGCCAAGAAAGAGATGTTAATTGTAGGATGGTCTGGGAGAGTCCAGGCTATTACAATTTGCCAGGTTTAGCGGTTAGAGTTCTAACTTCAACAGGTAGACTCATTTTACAATGAATGTTAAATACATCTGAATTCTGATCCAGGGTAAATCTGCTCTGTACGATGACTGACTACAACCACAGATGCCTTTTGGGAGATAATACAAGAGTCCCTAGCTCTAATAAATTCTAATAATAAGCCTCAAACAATTGTAACAGCTTCAGCTACACTTGTACCAGCAGATTGCCTTAAGAAAGGAGCATGTGGTATTTAAAAACTGTCAAATAGTTACATATGCTTTCCCTAATCAAAGACTTCCAATTTAGCTGTAGCAAGTCTGCTCTCAAATCAGAAATAGATTTATCACCTCCAGGTTTGCCATTTCACTTCTGAACTTTAGCCAGAGATTAAGTGTGGCATAAACATTGTCATTAGCTGCCATCCCACATGATGCATCTTGAGGACTACTTGATATCCTTTTTCTAAACTAGCAAAATCCACACTCTAGAAACTGTATAATGTAATGAAAAGATCAGGGGAAAAGGATCCTGACATTGGTCCTAGTTCTTGGGTCTGCCCCCCACTAAATGGGCAACTTGAGAAGTATTATTTATCTTTTCAGTGATGTCTCTTCCATCTGCAGAAATCTATGATGTTACATGTTGTCTTGACAAACATAAAATTAACCACAGGAATGTACCTGATAGAGAACAGAATATTGTTGTAGTATAATAAGAACAAACTCTGGCCTTATATCAAGGGAAATCTTAGGAAATCAAATTTTTAGCTGAAGGGAGAAACCATATAACCTCTCCCCCTCCATTACTCTGGTGACTTCTACTGCCCAAGCTCATACTTATAAGTGAATACAAACCAGAATTGTTTCCCAGATATGCTGACTCATGGAAAAGTTATTTATTAATATGGGTCTTATCTCATAATATGGGTTCTAATGTGTCTTCCTTTACTGTCTTTGTAGATTTGTCCCATGGGTCATACAAGTATCCTTTTGTGCTTGCCACAGTGGTAGATGCATTGGGGAACTCTGCAACAGAATGGTTCAAAACATGAAGATTGCCTGGATCTTAGAAGTTAGCAATCACATAATGGTGAAATTATTTTGGAGAAGTATTGAAGCTGATTTTTTTTTAAATTATATCAATCTGAAAAGCTTCTGCATAGCAAAAGAAAACATCAACAAAACAAAAAGGCAACCAACTGAATGGGAGAGATATTTGCAAATAGTACATCAGATAAGGGGTTAATATCCAAACTAACGAACTCACACAATTCAATAACCAAACAACAATAACAACAACACCTTCACAAATAATCAAATTTAAGAATGGACAGAGTACTTGAACAGACATTTCTTCCAGGAAGATACACAAATGGCCAACAGTTATATGTAAATATGCTAAGCTTCAACAGCTATGGGGAAAATTATGCTAAGTGAAATAAGCCAAGTGGTGAAAGACAAATATCATGTGATGTCACCTATAAGTGGAACCTAATCAACAAAACAAATAAGTGAGCAAAATATAACCAGAGACATGGAAATAAAGAACAAACTGATAGTAACCAGAGTGGAGGAGGAGGGAGGTAATGGGAGAAATAAAGGGAAGGGTTGTCAATGAACATGTATAAAGGACATATGGACAAAGCCAAAGGGGTAGATTTGAGGGTGGGAGGTAGGGGTTGGTGGGCTGGGGGAGAATGGTAGGGGGAAAATGGAGAAAACTGTACTTGAACAACAATAAAAAAAAGTCATAAAGAAACTATGATGAGATATAACCTCTCACCTATTACAATGGCAATTACCAATAAGAAGAAATAACTAGTGTTAGAGAGGTCATAGAGAAAAAGGAACTCTCATACACTGCTGGTTGGGAACATAACTTGGTACAACCACTGTGGGAAACAGTATGAAGTTGCCTCAAAAAATTAAGAATAGAGCTAACATATGACCTGGCAATCTCTCTTCTGGGTATTTTCCCCCTCAAATTGTAAACAGTTACTCGTGAAGATATATGCACCCCTGCTCGCATTGCAGCATTATTCATGGTGCCAAAAACATGGAAGCAACTGAAGCGCCCTTCGATAGAAGATTGGATAAAGATGTGGTACATTTATTCACTGAAATACTACTCGGCCATCAGAAAAGATGAAATACTGCCATTTGTGACAGTATGGGTGGTTCTTGAGAATATCATGCTAAGCAAAATTAAGTCAGATGGAAAAAGTAAAGAAACATATAATTTCTCTCATATGTGGGTTATAAAACTGAAAGCAACAAATTGGAGACACAGAAGAGGGTAAATAGGATTGATCAGATATTTGTTGAAAGAGGGAGACCTAACTTTGGGTGGTAAACATGCAATGCAATATACAGGTAATGTATTATAGACTTGTACACTTGAAAACTATGTAATCTTATAACTGATATCATCCCAATAAATTTAATAAAATTTTAAAAATAATTCAGTGCCTTTCATATAAATTGCCTCAAGCCATATAGCTTAACGACCTAGTCTAGGCACTGTGATACATTTGTAAAAAGCTGACTCTGAAAATACTTAAAAAATAACATTGGTGTTCACTGAAGGTTTTGAGAGGCAACACAATGAATGATTTTACAAAGTGCTGTGTGCAGGTGAACTTCCTACCAATCCTCACTGGATAGTTGTCCCTACACCAATTTCACTCTGCCAGTGATAGTGGCTTCTCGTGCCCTCACTCTCCATGAAGCCTGCTCACATTGTGTCAGTGGCTGAAGACACATCTGTTCATTATTCATGTCCATGGCCTGCTCTCCCACAAACCTCTGCTCGAATGAGAAATTTAGCATTTCATTTCCTTTGTCACTCCACTACTCTCTAGTTATTTTTGATATTTTAGATACCCAACTCAGATTATTTTGTTTCATGTATATGTGTGTTATGTAGCTTTATACATTGTTATACAACATGAAAATAATTTGAATGTTTAACTTGTTATGTAGTTCTATTACCATAGTTTCTTAATTCTCTTATTAAGTTGTGATTTCTTTTTTAGTGTGCTTTTTATTCATGAAGGTCAAATGAGTGATACATATTCTGAGTCCCTACATGTTTCTGAATATCTGTGTGTCCCACACATAAAGAAGCTGCAATATCTTTCTCTCTAAATTGTATAGTCGTTGCTTCATAATCACTTAACATTAGGCGTCTTCTCTTTCTTCTCTCTTCCATTGTAGACAGCATGCTATTATTTCTCTGGATTCTTTGAGGATATTTTTTCCTTATTTTTATTTAAGTCATGATACACTTGAGCAGTAACATAAGGGACATTGCTTCTGGTTTTCCACTCTTTCCTTGGGTGTTCAGTATTTTTCTTCCTGATGTGTATCCTTCACATTCTTCCAGAAGGAGTCATGGAGAATTTACTTGGATCTAATTTCCAGTTCAGTAATTTTTTTCTCCTGTATTTAACTACTTAATGTTCCATTAAGTTTTTCAATTCAGTGACTATTTGTATTTACTTGTTGTTGGAAATTTTCTTTGGTTCCTTTTTGAATCTGCACATTTTTACCTCATGTTACTATCTTCTCTTCGTCATGTTTCTCCTTTTATTTCCAGAGTGCTTCTGTGTTTTCATTTTCCAGACATACCATTATCACTTGCCCAGTATCAATGTTTAAGCAAACTTCTGACTTTGAAACTCCTTCATCACATATGTTGAATATTTCAGATGTCAAACTTGCATAAGGTACTAACTTTGTTTTATTTCACCATGGGAAATTTTTCCCTGACTATGAAATACACAGAGAACATTTTTGTCATCCTCTCAGCTGGCAAAAGGACTTTTTTACCTTTATTTTTACTACTCTTTTACTGAAGGTATAGCCTTTTCTAAGTACCACTTAGCACAAGCTGACAAGCTTCATGTGAGAAGAGCAAGAAAAAGTTTCCCGAAGTTTTACTTGGATAGGTCAGAGTTTGTCTTATCTCTTTGAGGCTACAACATGAAACCACTGAAAAGTTGTAAGCACGAGAACATACTCCCCAGAACTGAGTAAGAAGTATCTTTAAGAGTAGTGAACAGTGTAAGTTTCATGGGAAAAAGATGAGAGTTTGGGAGACTCCTAAGAAACTACTGCAGTAGTCCCAGTGAGGTAACAAAGGCTTTATCTATAGCATTAAGAGTGGTATTGGAAAAGAGAATAAAAAGAAGATGAACTGACAGTGAACCAAATCTATAATTTGAACAAAGTCTGTCATTTAGAAAATTGCTCAGAGTTCTTATCAAGATCAGTGTGTCTCTGGAAATAAGGGAAGGAAGAGTGTTGTCTTTTATGTATCACATGTGACCAGAAGTAAACGCCCTGTCAGGATGACACATTCCAGGCCCAAACCTGTTCATTCCTAATGTTAATCAATTTTCTTTTGCTAAGGAATGTACATAATTTGAACCAATTAGAAATTGTTTCTACTTCAAATACACAGCTCTTAGGATCAAATTAGCGAGTAAGAAACAAGTCCACATCTTGTATAAAACTAGATTAGAGAGATGAGCTAATTAAGTATCAGCCTTTGGTTTTGTGCCAGATATTTATTACTGACCAATTAACAAATTTAGTGGTATAAAACAACTCTCATTACATTTTTTCCACAGATTCCATAGACCAAGAATTTGAACAGGATGTAACACGAATGTCTTGTCTTTACTTCATAAGGTCTGGAGTCTCAGGAGGGAAAACCGGAAAGCCCAGATATGATGCCAATAGCTGGAAACAGAAATCACCTGAAGGCTCCCTTACTTGTGTGTGTGGGACATGGGTGGGATACCTCAAAGCCTGGCTGTGTTGGGACTTCTAACAAGAGGAACTATTAGTGGTCTCTCCATGTGACTGGGACTTATCACAGAATGGCAGATGAACTCCAAGGAAATGTATCCAGATTGAGAGTACTGGGAGAGCCAGCATTCCGATAAACTAAGGCAGAAACTGCAAAGCTTCTTTTAATCATGTGGTATCACTTTCACTGCATTCAATTACCAAAAAGTATGTGCTGAAGCCAGAGGAGATGTGATTGATCCTGCAGAAATTAAAAGGATAATAAGGGAATAGAACAATTAAATCTATGCTCCTGAATTCAATAATTTAGATGAAACAGAACATTTCTAGTCCATCTAAATTCACTCACAAAGAAATAAATAACCCATATAGTCATATATAGATTAAAGAAATTGAATTTTTAGTTATATGTGTATCTTCCAAAACAGAAAACTGCAAGCACAGATGGTTTCACTGACAAATCTCTTCCAGAAAACAGAAGAGAACACTTCCTCATTTTATAAGGCTATCATCATCCTGATACTAAGCCAAAGACATTACAAGAAAATGAAACTACAAACCAATATCTCTAATGAACACAGACACAATGATCCTCAAAAACATATTAGCAAATTAAAGGCAGCAATATATTAAAAGGATGAAGCATAACCAAGTATGGTTCATCCCAAGAATGCAAAGCTGAATAAATATTCCAAAATCAATGTAATCACTATATTAACGCACTAAATATGGAACTACATAATAATATCAATGGATACAGCAAATAAATTTCTCAAAATTCAATATTCTGATAAAATCTGACAGCAAAATAAGAATACAAGTGACTCTCCTTAGCCTACAAAGTGTAACTACAAAAGCCTACAAATAGCATCATACTTAGTGGTTAGATACTGAATGTTTTTTCCCTAAGATTAGGATAAAGCAAGGGTGTTTGTTCTAGCCAATCTTCAATACCACACAAGAAGTTCTAGTAAAACAACAAGCCAAGAAGAATAAACAAAAGTCATATAGATTGGAAAGAAATAAATATGTTTATTTTCAAATAATGTAATTTCCTACTTAAAAAATTTCAAATAATCTACAAAAAAAAATTCCTAGAAACAATAAGTGAATTTAGCAAGGACACAATATACAAGGCCAATACATAAAACCAATTGCATTCTATATAGCTGCAATGAAAAAATAGAATGAGTTTTAAATGTTAAAAACCACCAAATAACTAGCAATTAATATTCAGCACTAAAAGCACCAAATAAAATTAAGTATTCAGGTATAAATCTAACAAAACAAGTAAACAATTTGTATGCTGAACACTACAAAATACTGATGAAAGAGATAAAATATTTTTGCAAAGAAATGAAGACATAGTATATCATGTTTATGGATTAGAAGCTTCAATGTTATTAATATATGAATTCTCCCCAAGTTTAGAATATATTAAATGCAATCCTCATCAAAATTCCTGCAAGTTGTTTTGTAGTTATGAAAAAGCTGACTCAAAAATCTATGTGGAAGGGCAAAGGGATTAGAACAGTCAATATAATTCTGAAAAACAAAGAATGTGGGAGAATTCATCATGTTCAATTTCAAGACTAGTATACAGACTTCCATAGTAATATAAAGACTTCAAGAGTGTGGTGTTGGTGAAAGGTTAGAAATACATATCAATGGAAAAGAACACAGAGCTCAAAAACAGATCCACACAAATATGGTCAACTTATTTTTGACAAAGGTGCAAAGGCAATTTAATTAAGAGTAGCCTTAATTACAAAGATCTAGAAAGTTTTTTTAACCAATTGTACTAAAACAGGTGGATATAATATACAAAAATTTTAAAATACCTCAACATACATACCTCATATCTTACACAAATCACCTCGAAATGGATCACATATCTAAATGTAAAATTTTAAAGTAAATTCTAGGTGACAACATAGGAAAAAATATGTGACTTTGGATGTGTGATGAGTTTTTAGATACAAGAAGAAAAGCATAATCTATTTTTAAAAATCAGTATGCTGGACCTTATTAAAACTAAATAATTTTCTTTGTGAAAAACACTCTTAAAATGAAAAGATAATCCACATATGGAGAGCTGATGTATGGAAATCGCTATCTGAAAGGGGACTTGTATTCCAAACTATATTGAGAATTCCTAATGCTCAACAATACAAAAACAAATAACTCAATAATATTGTGGGCAAATGATATCATCAAACACTTCACCGAAGAAGATTATGTGAATGAATCATAAGCACATGGAAATGCTCAACATCATTAGACATAAGGAAATCCAAATAAAAACTACCACCACGTACTTATTTAAATAAAAAAGTTGAATTATGCAAAGTTCACTGAGGACGGAGAGGTAGTAGAATTGGTAGCTTGAATGTAAAATGAAGCATTTGGTTTCGAAAACAGTTAGGCAGTTTCTTACAAAGTTAAGCATGTACTTACCATCTGATTCAGCCTTTTCACTCCCAAGAACTTACCCAATGGAAATTAAACTACATCTTCATTTTAAGACTTGTATATGAATATTCAAATAAGCTTTATTTGTAATAGTAAAAAACTGGAAAAAACCCAAATATCATTTACTGGACGAATGTGAACAGATCATATCCATACCCATACAAGGCAATTCTATGGAGCTATCAAAAGAAAAGAACTGTTGATACGTATAACATGGATGATTCTCAAAATAATCGTGTTGGATTTTAAAATGCCAAATATGTATCTAGTTTATGATTCCACTTAGGTAAAAATATAAAAAGTACAAACTAATACATCAGAAAATAAATGAGTGAGTATGTGCCTGAAGGCGGAGGACGGGGAGGAAAGGGTGGCATTAACAAAGGGCACATGATTTTATTTTCTGATGCCATATATGTTCATAGTCTTGAATGTGGTGATGGTTTCAAAGGAGTATCCATATGTCCAAATTTATCATATTGTGTAATTTAAATATGTGCAGTTTATTGTATGCCAATTATGCCTCAATAAAACTACATTATGAGATTTACCCAGCAAGATTAAATGTAAAATAAAAGTACCGCTTCTCGACCTGAGAAATCACTGAGATTTGGATGTTCATAGACCCTTGAAATGTAGATTCAACTCCTTAATCAGCACCATTTTTCAAAACTTTGTTTGTTTGGTTTTTTGTTATTTTTTGTGACATAGGAAGCCAAGGCTAAAAACAATCATCCCTTGCCATCAATCAGGCTTTGTCTTTAATATTTAATTAAGGATAAAAAAAGAGAATCATCTAATGCTTTGCACCATCAATTATTCTTGCCTCCAACTGTGCAAGAGCTAATGTACTTCAGAGGAGGATGCTGTTAGTTAAATCACATAAATATTGAACAATTCACACCTATTTTCCATAATCACTGCCCGCACATGGCGCACAGCCCGCGCAGTGGGAGGTGTCGGAAGAGGAAGGCTGCTCTGCGGCACAGAAGCAGAGCAGAGCATCTGAGAGGGACTTTACCCACATGTCCCTACTGTGCTGAAGCGCACGGGAAGAAAAGCACTCGTACCTAATAATCACTAATATTTATTGACTACTTACTCTATACGCCTGACTCTGAACTCAGCATTTCACAGTCCCCATTTCTACTCTTTGAGCTTTCTTTTTTAAAATAGTATCATAATCTTCATATAAGAAGACTACAGCTCAGAGGGCTTAAGACACTTGCTTAAAATCTCAAAACTTTTAAAAATGAACTGAGTCACATTTCAAACCCACATCTGCTTTGATTCTAAAATAGGTGGGTTCAGTCTCTATGCAACATGCCTACCCCTCCCTGCAATTTAGAGCCTGCCCTGTTCTTTGAAGGGCCTCTCTCCTGAATTTCAGTCCTGAGAGAGAATAGAAAGAAAACCAGAAGAAGAAAGAAACTACACCTTGGAGGGGGAGGGGGACTGACAAAAACCTGTGAATAAAGGATCCACACCTGTCTTTTGCAAACTTTTATCTTTAGTTTGTAGTACTCTGCCTAGCAAATATTAAGCATTTTATATTTGCTTTATTGAATTGCTGAAGTGGAGTCCTTTCTTTATCCCCTTAGTCTTTCTCAAAGCCGTTAAGCACCACTTTTTATAGAAAAAAACAGACACATGCTAAATATGTTGTTTTGAAATGCACATGCAACAAACATTGCAGTGGCTGGCCATCTGTCAGTGGTGTAGACCCCCAGTCTAACTGTTTAACTAACAGTTAGTGGGAACCTGTCACAGTGATTAACATGATCATACAGTCAGTCAGGTTAGAAAGTCGATGCCCATGTGAAAACACAGAGACCTTTCCATACCATGGCCATTACTCATCCTTAGTAATCCTTCCCCTGGTACCTCTGAGCCACGGCTCAGCACTGGCCCTTTCACAAACAGGGACACCTTGGCTGCATTAACTCATCTGATATGGAATTTCCCTGAGTTTATGGTGAGATTGGAAGCCCCTGGAAATAAAATTACATGAGAGTCATGTAAAAAGAAAGGGACCTCTAGAGATGTGATGGATGAAGAAATTCAATCTCATTTATATATCGTCAAGTTCAGGTTCAAAGACATCCATGGTTAAAAATAACATACTATGACCATATTAAGAAACTTATTTTTATTCCCTTTTTACTTAAAGACCAGCAACAGCAGATATAAATAGTAGGAAGAAGGTTTAGGTATTTCAGATTTGTTTCTGGTGTTATGGCCTTTGAACTTCAGAGTTCACATCAACGCTAGAGAACAGAGAACATGTGCTTTGAATCCGTTTCCATAAATGCTAACTAAGAGCAGTTGTCTTATGAAGGGCATCTGGTTAGGCTGAGAATCACTTGCTATAGGGGGTCAAATTTAACATCCACAACTTCACTACTATTTCCACTTTTTTCTTTAAACAAAGATGATTGTAGTTCATAAAAGCCATAATTCCAACTGATGTCGACTCCCCATCTCCAACTCCATACAGAGAAGAGTCTGGTAAAGTATGAAAAGAAAAATCAAAACAAAACAAACAGGTTTTCTTCCTGTGAATTCCAGTAGGTTTAAAGGCAAGCATTTTAATAACTTATATCATTAGATAAATTTGGGCAAGGCCAGGTTGAAGCTATGAAGAATTCTTTTCCTTAAATACATTGAATAAATAATTTATAATTTTATTGTTTTCATACGAGCAGGTCAATGATAAAATTCCAAGTTGAAAGCTATCTCAGTTTTGGTTCTTCCTGAAGGCAGAGCCTGAGGGCAGACCTCGGGTGTCAGGAGGTTTTCAGGGACTGGCTCTCAGGGAAGGAGAGGGAGGGTGCCAGGAGACTGAGATGGAGGAGGCGAGGAGCAGTCTCCCTGGCTTCAGAGGAGGCTGTGCAGCAGCAAGCGTGAAAATGCACCAAGCACTTGAGATGAGATGCTGTTAGTTGGAGTGGATCAAAACAAGTACTGTGGCTGAAATTAGAGGTGGATTGAAGGGCTGTGACTGGGGCACCAGAAGCATCCACTCTAGAACCTTACGGATATGCTTTAATGAATGATAAGGCCAAGCATTCTGAATATTTGTGTGGAATTGTTCCGGTTGCACATTTAAAATTAAGTGTGCAAAGATGTCATCATCACACATTCCAAACTAGTAAATTTTAAACTAATAATATTTTGTAACTTCTGGATCTTCAATAGGTTTAAAATGTTCAATAAAAGCCCTGGCTGGCGTAGCTCAGTGGATTGAGTGTGGGATGTGAACCAAAGCGTTGCAGGTTCGATTCTCAGTCAGGGCACATACCCGGGTTGCAGGCGACAGCCTCCAGCAACCGCACATTGATATTTCTCTCTCTCTCTCTCTTTCTCCCTTGCTTCCCTCTCTAAAAATAAATAAATAAAATCTTAAAAAAAATGTTCAATAAACCATCTAAGCCAGGTTCTTTATCAGAAGTTTTTCTGTAATGGGAACACTAAATCTCTGATTCTTTTAAGGAAGTGGGATAATGAGAAACCGAAGGGGCAGCTTTGCAGGTGGTGGGAATGTAATAATGAAAACCCAGTAGAATAATCAGAGTAGAGCGGAAAGTAAGGGCAGACCTGCAGGCTTATATCCACAGCTACCATGACCTTGGCTGGATCCTGAGGATGAGGTAAAGGACTGCTCCCCATCCTCCCGAGATGAAGTTGGATATTCCTTGCATTAGCACAGAGCACCAGGTTTGTGTCCCCCACACACGCTCCTAACTTTGATCACGCCTCTGTTCACTTCTTGTTCATGGGCATTCTGGGGACTACTACAAAATAGACAATACATATTTAACAAAGTATAGGAATTGACAAAGGTATGTTAAACAAAAATAGTCTCTCTGATCCTCATCGGTCATGTTGGAATGTGCAAAGATAAGAGTTATTGCAGAACGGGCCTAGGCCTCACTCAGGACAGGCGATTCAGGCATCAGCTCGCAGCAAACAGTGAGTTCTCAAACTAAGAGTGCACTTCCTCCAAAGAATGCAGAAATTTTCCTTCAGAAAATCTCAGGTGTAAAGGAATAATTATGACAACTGACGAACAACATGGAGCAATTTCTTTTAAGTAGTGGGTACAAAAGGAACAGTGCAAAATCATACACCACTGTGTATTTGTACAAACAACCAGAATACTTTAAAAGTGAATATATTTGATTAAATAGATATTAGTATTGTGGATTGTGGGTATTTCATTTTTGGAGTTGCTGCAAAATTTAAACAATAAATACAGCATTTGAAAATGGAAATAACCTTACCCCAAGCACCACCTGCTATAAATATAGACAGCAAATAGACATTGAAAATGTAGCCTGAATATTTGCTACTACTTCTGTGACTCAAAGTAAGCACAAAGAATACACTAATAGAACAAAAGAAAAGCAGTCTCTAGTATTCTTGATGCAACTCTAAGACAATTTCACCTTAACAGTCTGAAATTTCAAGAGCAGATGGCCCACTGATGCCAACAGTAATCACTTTATTATCAACATATGGAAAGGGGGTTCTCATAGTATATGAGCCACAGTGTCACCATTTCTGAGCCAGGTACGGAATTAAAAGAAATTTCAACTTTTAAAATTGTGTCAGACACTGCTTCTTACAATGATTCACTTGATGTTGCTTTTCTCGGTCTTGACTAGAGATTTAAGTGAAGGCTCACCCTTTATTCTAATTGCTGGCAATTAATCAGAAGAGACTGAAGTCATGTGCTACCATGGCAACCTGGGTCTTACTCAGTAACTCTTCTCTCTTTCAAAGAATTAAATCTCTCTGTTAGTAAATTAGCACTAAAGTCATCTCCATCTTCCCACCCCATACCATGCCTGATCCCTTTGGCCCATCCAGTCCAGCCCCCATTCTAAATTGCATGAGATTAAAATACCTCACAAACTATATTTCTGGCATTGGCAAATAGGTGGCACATCGGCAATTGATGAATCTGCTTTCAGAATTCCATCACCTATTCTATATAAAACATGGATGTTTGGGGCTGGGTAGCTCTTTGGAGAGAGAGGTGTCTGGTGCATTACAGAATCCCTGGCATCTACCTTCCAGATATCACTAGAAGCCCCTGCACACACACCTCAACAGTTGTGATAACTGAAAATGCCTCCATAAATTGCTCAATGGCCCCTTCGTAGCAAAATCACCTGTGGATGTAAAGTAGTGAAATAAAGGAAGTTTTAAGGCATGAGACACCTTATTAAGAAAACGACACTATTAAAAAATGAATTATTTGAGCATGCAAGCATTATAGTCCTACTAAAGTAGTTTTATATAAAGAACGTGTCTGTTTATATTAAATGTATGGCTTGTTTTCTGATCAACTGGGCCTGCCTACCTTTTAAGCCCAGTCTAACTTGATCAAGGTCCAAACGTATGTATCCATTCTGCCTTTCCTTGAATTAAAAAAGCTTTATAAAACAATTTGAACCCACATTAAGCTTTACAATGCATCTTTTAGATGTTACTGTCCCAGAAAACAGAGATGGTGTCTTGTTCGTTTTCTGTTAGCTCATTTATATTTGTATTATGCTCAATGTGATGCTTCACATACAACACCTGGCAGAATATTTTGAAAAGGCTTTAGAACAGAAACAAGAGAACACCCAAAATAATTGTATGGTCCTCCAAATCAAACAGCCAGGTGGCCCAATTCCTAACCAACCACCTATTGACAAGGACACTTGTTGATATTCTAAACAAAAAGAACGCTGGAAAAGATTGTTCCATCTGACAAAAGAAAATCCAAAACCAAACAAAATCCTGCACTTAGATCAACGAGGGTGCTCTGAGGAAGGACAAACACGTCCCATAGCCCGCCTGACACTTCAACACTCAAACTGAATGAACTATGAACATAGGTGGTCAGCCTCATCACTTCCAGCAGATCCAAGTGCCCTACATTAAACCCAGACACCTCTGCTGAGCCGCTTCCCAGGAGTAAACTTCAAACACAACAAACAGGTGGTCGGTATTTCAAATAACCCACAGACGTTCTCTATCTTCCTGTCTTTAGCTCTAACCATACTTCATGATACCACATCTGAAAATTTAAGAGAGAGACTTATTTTGCAAATGAAAATGTAATGTTAAATGCACCAAAGGGATTATTTCTAGTATTCCAGGGGATACTTCCATTCATAGTTAAGTAGTGTCTGCTCTGGATATATTCTATACATATCCAATATAAAGACCCTGACACCATTTATGGGCTAAAAATCCCACTGACCTAGAAAAATTAATTAAAGAAGAACCTGTTAAAGTTCATATAGATCCTGTCAAATTTTTAACTTAATTCCTCAATATTCCTTGAAGCCAGGGGGAAAAAAAGGATTGACACCTACTCTTGAAAACCTTATACCTAAAGGTCTTCTCAAGACTCTGGACTAGTTCTTATAACACTCCCATCCTACAAGTATAGAAATCAAATGGATGAGAATATTGATTTGCTCAAGATCTCAGAGCCATCCAGGGCCATATGGGGCTGTACTCAGGAATAAAATAAACCAGCATGGGATGTAGGAGGCAGGCATTATAGTGACAATGGGGCAGATGAGCTTTGGTTCTTGCAGGAGGACGTCATTGGGTTGTTTGAGTAATTTCATGGGATGTCAGGGAGATGAGACTCCTGAAATTGAGGACTGGATGGCTGCAGCTCATCCAGCCATTAGGGGAACCAGCTGGGTACAGGAGAGCCTTTCCCATTACATGGAGGTGCATGTCTTGCAAGAGCAGGGGAACTCATAATAGTTGGGCCTTTTGGGCCCTAGAAACTCAAAGACATTAAGGCAGCACATGAAATTGTAGGTCTTATAATACACTATGTGTTCAGGGAATTCAACTCTGCATTCTAGATTCCTCCCTGCTGCACACAAAAATGGCAAAAAATTGCATGGGACTCATGCACTCATCCATTTTTATCACCAGCAGATTAAGACTTCCAATCACATCTTCCTAAACAAGTTATATGATTCTTAACCAAGAGATTTTGTTTGCTTGAAGAGACATCAGGGGAAAAAAGCTGCTCTTAAACCTTGTTGGAAATACTGTTAAAAACAATACAACAGTGAAACTCCAGAGAGTGAATCCTTGAATTCACATGATTGGAAAACTACTCCAATAGAAAATTCACGCTCGGGATTCTCAGAGATCCTCTAGAGATGTCTGATCTTTAGAAGTAGATAGATAACCCTAGATCTTTGAAACAAGTAAATGACCTCTGATAATGGACAGTTTTCACCTAAGATATCAGGCTAAGACCCCTAATTGCTGCTTTGTGTTTCATCTCTTTGTTTATTATCATTCTTCTCATTTTATATTGCCCATCCATAATGATCCATTTTCTCTCTGCTCTTTATTATAATGGTTAGGTCAGAACATACTCAATTCTAATGCTTTCTCATATTATTCAAGAAATAGCCATTGCCAAATTACCAACTGTGGATATGTCATTAGTCACCAGACCAAAGTTTCTGCATGATTCTAGCCTCACCAAGTGAAACCATAGGGGATGATAGCCAATAGCATTTCCATATGCACCTATACGGACAAATGACCTTGAAAAATCAATCTGTTTTTGCTAGTATCCCTCTCTCTCAGAAAAAGAAAATCAATTATTACAATCTATTAATCATACCATTAGTAATTCTAATTTGAATTCAACTACCTTCACAGGGCAATAAGCTAATTGCCTGCCACCAAGAAAAGAGTACTATAATAGAGATTCAAATATAGAACCAGAAAATGTAAGACCTCGATTCTGATCTCGTGACATGAACAACTGCCAGTATTTCTGGTTCTCATGGGACTGTCAGATACTACTTCCATTGCAGCCAGGATGTTCGATCCTGTTTGCCCCAGACTTTGTGCACTTTAGGAGGAATATTCTAAGACTTGTCTGTATCTATAAACCCTCATTCTGCAAGTCAACAGGGCTGAAAATTCCAACTCAGACTCAAACTCTAAAACAGGGTCATCCTTGATTATTCAGGCATTCAACCTAGGCAAATTACTGACTCATTGTTTATGCAAACAATCACAACAGTGTTACCAACAATAGAAATTGGAGAGAGAGAGAAAGAAGGAGAGAGAGGGAGAGACTCTAAGGAGCTTATCACTAACTCTGGAGACATTATTAATGATACCATTTCTTTCCTAGATGGTCTAAAGATCGGTCTCAATTTGTGGGTAGGAGTGATGGTCACATTGCTTCAGATTTCTTCTCAGGTAGCAATGATGACATCTGTCCCATTGCAAAACAAGGGTGGGCAAAAGTAGGTTTATAGTTTTGAGTACACAAAACAGAGTTTAGTCTTTGATTATTATTTATTATTATTTATTTATATTACAACTGTAAACTATTTTTGCTTACCCGTGTATTGCTTGCTGTATTCAAATACTGTATTTTACCATGTATTATTTTGCCCAATTTTTTGAGGGAAAAATAAGGATGTGCATTATACATGGGTGGTACTAATTCCATATCTATATAAATGTTTTTAATTCTTTTATTTATGCTTGTGTATTAAAAAGTATAAAAATAGAAAGTAGTAACAATATCTATATGCAAAATAATACTGTGGAATACAATAATCAGTTTTGTGGAACTTACAAGTCTCTAAATATAAAAAAATTTGAATTAAAAAATTAAAATGAGAGATTTTTTTCCTGAAAGTTTGGGCCAAAAACATGGGTGCAAATTGTACACAGCAAAATACAGTAAATGAAACAGACAAGGTGGAACAGAATATGTCACCTTAAGAAAAACAGTACAGATTAAGTTTGACTTCACACCCTACCAAATCTTTCAGCCTATGTTGGGAGATCGAGTTCCTGATTCTGAGGTATTTTATAGAAACTGATTCAGCAAAAGATTAATATGTCTTTAAAAAGTCTCAAATACATAAATATTTAATGATATACTTCTAAATAACCTCTAGAAAAGTCACAAATATTTGAACATAAAACAATGCACTTCTAAATTAGAAAACACACATTTCTAAATAGCTTTTGGGACAGCAGGTGTCTGAGGCTTCTCTGGTCTGGAAGAGTCACTTTCATGCTGACACACTCCCGCACCTATTAAGTTAGTGCTGTTTTGGGATCACAGAAAAATGATGTCACAGGTAAATTCTTATTTGTTGTAAATAAAAGAGTATAGAAAATACCGAAATTTGTGGAACATAGTTAAGCAGTGCTTAGAAGATATTTTATAAAATTTAGTAATAATATTCAAAAGAAAAGCTTAAAATTGTTGATCAAAATTTCTCTAAGAAGCTAAAAATGATTGATCAATTAAACATAAAAAATAGAAGGAAGGAAATACAAATTATAAGAGCAGAAATTAATAAATAAAAAGCAAATGATAGTGAAAATTGACAAAAACAAAGGTGTCTCTTTGAAAGACTCATAAAAACTGATACCCCCAGCCACATTAATAAGGGGATTAAACACAGAGAAAACAAAAACTACCAATACTATGAATTTAAGAAGGACACCACTAGAGCTGTTGTAAACATTAAAGGAGTAACTAAAGGTGTGATAAATATGTATTTGATCATAAATCCAAAAACCTAAATGAAATAAATGAATTCTAAAAAAAACACATTATCATAAACAATCCATATAAACATAGGGACTTTCTATTTATTGAAGAAACATAATTTATTTTCAGAATCCTCCCAACAAGGAAACTCCAGTCCTATTTGGTTTCACTGATGAACTCTGTCAAGTATTTAAGAAAGAAATAATATTTATCTTACACTGGAGAGAATTTAAGAGGAGAGATTGTTTCCTAACTCATTCTATGAGGCAAGCACAACCCAGATACAAAAATCTCATGAGGATACTACAAGAAAAAAATGAACATAAACATATACAAAATTCCTTAATAAAATATGAGCAAAACAAACTTGGCAATATCTGTTAATAAGTTAATATATGCTTATCTTCGCCCCATGCCTCACCAATTCCATCTTTCATATCTAACCTAGAAAAATATGTGTACAATATGCTGTATGCTGGAGTGTTCACTGCAAGAGTAACAACAAAAAAAAATTGAAAGTGACCTAAATATTTGTCAGTGGGGAAATGGTACCATATCAGTACACTGTGGAATATTTACTGTAGCAAAAATACTTATATTAGTTTTATATTTAGTCAGTTCGATTAAGTATCTAAAACATATTGTTAAATGTAGAAAAAAATTATAAAATCATGCAATAACAAGTGACAGAATTGTAGGAAAAATAAAAATACCCAAAATAACACTTTATATTTTGTAGGAGAATATAAATATATAGGCATAGTAATACATAGAGAAATACCTTGAAAGTTGTATATTAAGTAGCTAAGAAATTATGTTTCTGTGAAAGAATGAAAAGGATCAGGATTAGGGACAATGGGAACAGGGTTATCAAAGGAAACTTTAGCATCAACTACAAGGTTTACATTTAAATAAATTTTAAAATAATGGAGATCATAAACTTCTTATAGAATTAAAAAGATCGATAAAAATAATACGCTGATCACAAAAAGATGAGAAGTGGGAAGAGGGAGGAGGAGGGGGATTGGAAAAAAATGCTGCTCACATCCTTATTGACCAAGTGGGGAATGGAAAATAAAGCAAAAACAAATATATATGCGTACTACCTCAACCTACAATGATAACCAAGGAACGAAAAACAGTAGTAAAAAATATATAGGAAAGGAGGAATAAAAATGTGTGGATGACCTACAGACATGGACAACAGTGTGGAAATTGATTGTGGGAGTAGAGGGTGAGCTGGGTGGAGGAGGGCAAAGGGGGAAAAATTGGGACAACTATCAGAGAATAACAATAAAAAATGATTTTTTAAAAGTTAAATGTAAGAAAAGAAGAAGAATTGGAAGGCAAAGTGAACATATTCCTGAATCAATGTGAAATTACAGACATAGAGATAAATACAAGAATAAGAGTTAAAGTCAATCCTCCTGGAAGGCAAGGCTGCATGGGGCCCGGGGACTGTGGATTTTCAATATAGGCCATTCCCTTGTTTCCATTTCTTTCATCTATGTACATATGTCACTATTTTAAATTTGAGAAGGTTACAAAAAAATTTCAGCTCCACACATTTTCTGTGAAAAGCTTAGTTATCCCGTGTTTTATTTGAGTGTAGTGACATGAAAGAATAGATCATTTAATACCTATTTGACTTGTAAGTTACCAGCTTTTGTTTTACTTCTCTCTGTTTTGGTTTTTTAATAAATATTTCATTTTAGAAGTTTTGGATTCATTAAAAACTTGTGAAGATAGTACAGAGAATTCTTATATCCAATTTTCTCTGTTACTAACATATTAGTATGGTACATTTTTCATAATTAATGATCCAACATTAATACATTAGTATTAACATAAGCCTATACTTTATTCAGATATTCTTAGATTTTACCTAAATTTCTTTTTCTGCTCTAGGATCTGATTCAGGACACCACTTTACATTTAGCTGTCAAGTCACTTCAGACTCTTTTTAGCTGTCAGACTCTCTTTTTTATGACTTTCACAGTTTGGAGAGTACTGATGAGTATTTTGAATAATTCCCCATGTTTAGGATTTGTCTGTTTTGTTCAATATTAGACTGGTGTTGTGGGTTTTTGGAAGGGAGGCTTCAGTGGTATTTGCCATGCTCATTACGTTATATTAAGGGCACATACTATCAGCATGACATTTCACTGTTGATCTTAACCTTGACCCTGTGTCTAAAGTAGTATTAGTCAGGTTTCTCCACGGTAAAGTTATTCTTTCCCCCCCTTTCTATACTGTATGTTTAGAAGGAAATCACTATGCGCAGTCCACACTTAAGGAGCAGGGAGTTATGATTCACACCATTGAGTGCAGAGTACATAAATCATTTGTAATCCCTGTGCAGAAGAGCTTTTTCTATTCTCTCCCACATATTTATTTGTTTAAAAAAATCAAGATGGAGAGCAGATGACAGCTAGTTGGGTGGAGGTTAGGGGGTGGAAGGATTGAGCAAAAATGAAAAAGGACTCATGGACATGAACACGAGTGGTGATTGCTGGGGGGGAAGGGAGTATAAGGGAGCTAGATGGTAATGGAAAAATACAATAAAGATTAAACAAAAAATCAATCATTTGTTGATATCAATATTATGTCATGGATATTTTTCAAGGGTTACAATCTAAGGCTTCAGGACCCTGGACAGTTCTGCTGGAGAATATTGATATTTGTTGATATCAATATTATGTCATGGATATTTTTCAAGGGTCACAATCTAACACTTCAGGACCCTGGACAGTTCTGCTGGAGGACTTTGGTATTAAAGGAAATTGTCAACTACAAAGGAAAAACGATAGAGCTGCTTTAATTCCCACAGAGCTCTTGGAAGACTGCCATGCGACCTGCAACAGTGAGGTGCCCACTAGAGCAGCTCTGCTTTCTTCACGTCCTGGTGTTCGGACAAAAATCATGTGTCACTGCTACAGACACCTACCTTGTCAGTTAAAAATGTTATCTATATTGATAAGCAAAAAAATGAGTCTGATTCATTTTGAACTTGCAGATGGAAAATTTTCTAATTTTAAATAAAAATGCCATAACATGTGCATCCTTAACTTGGCAAAAAAGTAGCCTGCTTAGGTAAGGATCATCTCAGGTAGGAGTGTTTAGCCTTCCCTCAATCACACTCACAAATTTCTCTCTGCCACTGTATCTGTTGGCCCCACCAGTTCCTGCACTCCAGTTTCTCAGCCCATTAATTGGATGATTCACAGTAGACAATAGCTGAGAATCCCTGCTCAGATACCCATTATGTTTATCATTAGGTATAACAATACCAGTAAGTGCCAGACATATTCAGAGCACACAAAAGAACATAGAATTGGACTTGGGACCTGCCTAGTAGAATCAGTATTGGAATTAAAATGCTAATACAGAAACATGAGGCCAAAATGGTAAGGCTCTCTGTAAGGATAAATAAAAATTCATTGATGGGTCAGATTTCTGGGGGTTCTATCAGGTTGTGTCACTTTGCCTTGGAAATTATTTCCATGCATTTCCTTTAAATATATTTAAAAGAAAGAGAGGAAACTGATAAGCACTAACAGAAATATAATACTAGTCAAACTGTCATTTGTTATTTTTTTGCCTTGTGTTCAACAATAACAGGGGTGGAAAGATGTCATTTACCCAGAGGTGCAGCAGATGTTGTCACATGAAGAGTTTCTTACACAGATTGCAGCCCAATTACACGGCCAGGACCTAACTCCCAATCCTGTGACTCTCTCACTCCCTGTAGTCCCTCCTGCGTTCTGTCTTCAACTCTCAACATTCTTTGTTGATTTTGGAAACTTCAGGACAATTTTGAGAGAAGATCCCTGTCAAGTTCTAGTACTTTACTTGAAGGTAATTAGTGTCACCTGGAAATTACTCCCTAGAACATCCTTTAGGACACAGAATTGCTAAACTTTGGACAGTGAGGGCAGGGGGAGAGTTGCATAGCAGGTAATGTGACTGTGAGCACCTGAATTTCCACAGGGGACCCGAAAGCCTGGCTTCCTATGTGGAGTCCTGAGGAGCCCTGGCCAGCCTTGACTCTGATTCAGCTCTACTAATTACCACAATCTCTAGCCAGTTTGTAAATGAAGCTTGCTGTTCCCCTTTAATGAATATTCTCAAAGAAACAAAGGACAATAAACTGACCTGGTCAGAAAACAGTCTATGTAATAAACTTTAGATTGTACTCAATTCATAGAGCAATCTGAACAATTGCAATCTCATTACAATCTACTATAAACTTTTACAACAATGTTAGAAAACATCTCTTATGAACTAAACAATGACCTTTTGTATTAAACACATTTAGTCAAGTCAAGCCAGTTTATGTCTGATACTTGCACATATTATTTCACCACAGTGTGGAAGAAACTACAGAGAGCAGGGTATTTGGGGTTATGGGTCTTTAGTGTTTATACTTCAGTCCAGCTAATGATTGCTTTAACATTAGATCACAGACTTCAACAATCTCTTTCTTGATTCAATTTAGGCTCACAACTATCAGTGTGAATCTGCATCAGGGAAAAAAGATGGATTCTGTTAGCAGTGGCAGAAAATAAAATTGCTGGGATATTTGAAAAAATTGAGGTAGTGATCCACAGTGTCTTAAGAAGTATTATAAAAATAGCTTTATGACTTAGGATAAGTCATTCTACCTTACCTCCCTTCCAGTCTCTCCATTTTTCCATGTTATGATTAAAATGGAGTGAAGATTTCTGGCCCCCTTACCTGATAGATGGGCTGTGAGAATTCCATGTGTGTGACAGAATCTTGCACACTGGCAACAGCCCAGCTGCTCTAGACTGATATTAACAATATCCATTCACTTATCATAGGGCTCCTTTTTTAAGTGTATTTTATTGATTATGCTAATATAGTTGTTTATAGTTGTTCCATTTTTTTTCTCCTTTTTCTCTCCCTCCTCCCTGCACCCCCCTTCTGTTCCCACCTCCTTAGTTCATGCCCATGGGCTGTACATATACCTTCTTTGGCTTCTCCATTTTCTATACTATTCTTAACCACTCCCTGTCTATTTTGTGCTTACCTATTATGCTTCTTGTAACCTGTACCTTTTCCCCCACTCTCCCTCTCTCTCTCCCCACTGATAATCCTCCATGTGATCTCCATTTCTGTTCTAGTAGTTTGCTTTGCTTTTGTTTTTGTTTTTTAGGTTCAGTTGTAAATAGTTGTGAATTTGTTGTCATTTTACTGCTCATAGTGTTTGATCTTCTATTTCTTAGATAAATCCCTTCAACATTTTCATATAATAAGGGCTTGGTGATGATGAACTCCTTTAACTTTACCTTACTTGGGAAGCACTTTATCTTCCCTTCCATTCTAAAGAATAACTTTGCTGGATAGAGTAAACTTGGTTGTAGGTCCTTGCCTTTCATGACTTTGAATACTTCTTTCCAGCCCCTTCTTGCCCACAAAGTTTCTTTTGAGAAATCAGCTGATAGTCTTATAGGAACTCCTTTGTAGGTAACTGTCTCCTTTCCTCTTGTTGCTTTTAAGATTCTTTCCTTATCTTTACTCTTGGGTAACTTAATTATGATATGTCTTGGTGTGTTCCTCCCTAGGTCCAACTTTTTGGGGACTCTCTGAGCTTCCTGGAGGTATATTTCCTTTGCCAGGCTGGGGAAGTTCTTCATTATGTTTCCAATTTCTTGCTCTTCCTCTTCTCCTTCTGGCACCCCTATGATTCAGGTGTTGAGTACTTAAAGTTGTCTCAAAGGTTCCTAAGCCTTTCCTAATTTTTTTGAATTCTTGTTTCTTCATTCTGTTCTAGTTGGATGTTTATTTATTTCTTTTTTTTTTTTTCATTCCAAATTGTTGATTTGAGTTCCAGTTTTCTTCCCTTCACTGTTGGTTCCCTGTATATTTTCTTTTATTTCACTTTGTATATCCTTCATTTCTTCCTTCATTTTGCAACCGAGTTTATTCCATTCTGTGAGCATCCTGATTACCAGTGTTATGAACTCTGCATCAGGTAGGTTGTCTATCTCCTTGTAGCTTAGTTCTTTTTATGGAGTTTTGATCTGTTCTTTCATTTGGGCCATATTTCTTTGTCTCAGAGCACCTATTATGTGGTATGGGACGAAGCCTTAAGTATTTGCCGGGGTGGGACAACCCTCTTTGTTGCACTGTGGTGCTATCTGAGGGGAAGGGTTATCATAGGGTTCTGCTTCAAATTCCTTCCTTTCTTAACATTTTCACTAACTATCCTTAGTCTATTCATATTCTTTCCATGCCTTCTGGTACTTAAATATTCAAAAATAAGCATGTTCTTTGGATTTGGAAACAAAGCTAAACCCTATTCCATACCCCAAGCTTCCCTTCTTTTGATATTTTCTTTCCTACCCTTACAGTCTCATATTACCTCTATATTTCCTAACTTGATGAGTACAGTGTAGCCTTCTCTAACTGCCACCCTAGACGTCCATTCTGAAATTCATTGAAAGTCATTTTTTTTACCACATCTGAGTATTCAAATTGCTCCTCTTGCAGCTGTGCACTGTGCTCCTCCACCCTACTTGTTACACTGTTCTACAAAGCTTTTCTGAAGAACACACTTCCTTGATGCTCATTTCCTCTCTGTAGCATTGTTGTGGAGGATGAGACACTGTTTAGCCCACATCAAAACTGACACTAATGAGCTTGCAGTAAGTTTATAGGAGCAATGAGGAAGGCCAGCTCCTCTAAGCTCGGGTGCCATCAATTACACTATTGAACATGGGAGAGCAGGTCAACTGCTGGGACTGCTCAAATACTTAATTGGGTCTCTAATGAGAACTGTTCAAAGGCAGTGTCTGAATGCTTATATTAATGAGGGTACTCCCCAGCATGATGACTGGAAAAGCATTCATAAGTCCTTTTCTCCATAAAACTTGAGTTCTCTGTTGAAAATACAAGACAAACTTGAAGATTAAAGAAAAAACATGCTTTGTAAATATATTTTCACATACAGTTGGTTCCCTTTTCATTTTGCTGATGTTTTCTTTAGCCATGTAGAAGTTTTTTTAATTTGATGAAATCCCATTTGTTTATTCTTTCCATTATGTCCCTTGCTCTAGGGGATACATATTTGTGAAAATATTGCTGCATGGAATATGTGAGATTTTCCTTCCTATGTTCTCCTCTAGGACTTTTATGGTGTTGGGACTTATATTTAAGTCTATTATTCATCTTGAGTTTATTTTTTTGTATGAGGTAAGTTGGTGGTCCAGCTTCTTTCTTCCTTTTTTTTTTTTCTTGCATGTGGCAAAAGATCTCCAAATATCATTTATTGAAGAAGCTATTCTTACTCCATTTTATGCTTCCACCCCCTTTGTCAAATATTAATTGACCATGGAGACTTGGGTTTATTTCTGGGCTCTCTATTCTGTTCCATTGATCTATGTGTCTGTTATTATGCTAGCACCAGGCTGTTTTGATTACTGTGGCCTTGTAATATAATTTGATATCAGATATTGTGATCCCTCCTACTTTGTTCTTCTTATTCAAAATTGCTGTGGCTATTTGGGATCATTTATGGTTCCATATAAATTTTTGAAATGTTTGTTCTTCATCTATGAAATATGTCATTGGCATTTTAATAAGGACTTCATTGAATATGTAAATTGCTTTGGGTAGTATGATCATTTTGATGATGTTAATTCTTCCAATCTATGAACACAGGATATGCTTCCATTTATTTGTGTCTTCCTTAATTTATTTCTTCAGTGTTGTGTAGTTTTCTGTGCAATTCCACTGTTTGGATTATATCCTAAGAATCCTGAAACACCAATTCAAAAGTACCCATGAGCCTGATGTTCATAGCAGTGCTATTCACAGTAGCCAAGTGTTGCAATTGCTAAGTGCCCATTAGTAAATGAGTGAATAAAAAAACTATGGTACATTTACACAATGGAATACTATGCAGCAGAAAGAAAGAAGGAGCTCCTACCCTTTGTGACAGCATGGATGGATCTGGAGAGCATTATTCTAAGTGAAATAAGCCAAGGGGTGAAAGACAAATAGCATATGATCTCGCCTGTAAGTAGAACCTAGTCAACAAAACAAACAAGCAAGCAAAATATAACCAGAGACTTTGAAACAAAGGACAAACTTCCCTACGTAGGAAGGGATAAAAGGGGATAGGGGAAGGTTCATCAAAGAACATGTATAAAGGACCCATGGACAAAGCCAAAGGGTGTAGGATTGTGGATGTGAGGTGGGGATGGCTGGGGTGGAGGGGAGTGGTAGAGGAAAATTGAAACAACTGTACTTGCACAACAATAAGGGAGGAAGGAAGGAAGGAAGGAAGGAAGGAAGGAAGGAAGGAAGGAAGGAAGGGAGGAAAGAAAAAATGCTCTACACTAGGGTAGAGTTTGCTTCACCCGGATTTGCAGCCTATTACTTTTGTAAACTTGGGTGAGTCAGTAAACTTCTCTAAGTCTTTGTTTCCTTATCTATAAAATGGACATAGTCTAATTCATAGAGTAGTTTTAAGGATTAAGTTAGATCACACATATAAAGAATTTGGAACAACATCTAGAACTTAGTAAATCTTTATCATACACTATTATGATTAGATTTAGTTTCTCAAAAAAAGCATTTTCATTTTTTATGTCTAAATATAAGAAATGATATTAATGACAGTGAGATTCATGAGAAAGAACAGATGAGAGGCAACTGTCTATGGGTGGTTCTTCTAAGTAAAGATGGGCTCCCATAGATTCATCTGGCTCCAGTTTATTAAAATATCTAAGAGAAGGTGCTATAGCAGCTATATATAGAGCCCTCACAGAGACCTCTGTTCTAAACTTGACCTAACTTACCCTACCTTCTCTAGATGTGGCCTACATTTCCTGGTAATTTTTAGATATTCTAACTCTAGTTCCCCTTGCAAAGGAGTGTGTGGTAACTTGAATGTGTTGGGGAAGACTAATTCAGATACAATACATTCAGATTCAGACATCAGGGGGATAGTACTGAACTTTTGGAAATGGCAGCTCATCACAAGTACTACGAAAGCAGCTGTAACCTTGAAGCCCAAGAGTGGGGTATGCATGAAATCTACACAGGCCAGGACCAGCAAAGGCATGGTTGCAGAGGGGGTTGTACTAGACCAGATGCCTCTACTGTCACCATGTGGCATAAGAACTACAGCAGTTATAAATGACTGATTAGAATGTCTGTCTTGTCTCCTTGTGTTAATTATTTTGGCACAATTCAATCCTGCAGAGTGACTTCTTTCCATTAAGACTGGGTGAAGTCTTTCATAATTAATTGGAAACATAAAAACATGTGATCATATGTTTATCCAATTTGGTGAAGTAGATCTACTGGTGAAAGTTTTGTAATTAATATTTATATTTTTAGCTGTCAAAAGCATAGACAGAAGAACAAAGTGAACTGAAAGAATAAGAAAAACCTAGATATGAAAGCCCCAAGGTTAATATAATATAAACAAAGGGGATGATGGTAAAACACACTGCATGTGGATGGCATTTATCTTCCTTATATCCACCCCTGGTCCTCTGAGTATCAAACTCTGGTTACTTGACCATGATTCTGGCATACTAATGACGCCTAAACATTGCCAATCATGTGAAGCCACTTTGATAACATGGTCTTATTATGTAGCCTTACAGATTATAGTCACACAACAGTAAAAAATAAATAAATAAAAGTTAAAGGACTTACTTTAATTTCCTTCAAAAGCACTTGTTCTCCAAATGCATTTGCACCTCTGTTTTATTAATTTTTATTTTTGAACCTTATCCAAGAAAATATTTATGGTGACTGCCTTTGGAGTTACCTTTGGCATACTAGGTTAGAATGAAGCTTCTTGAAAATGGAGACCCAATCCCCAACTGCAAGGTATTGAGTGTAGTAATCTAAATAAATACACACATCCTTAACAGAAAAAGAAATTGTAAGAGTCAAATAGAATAATAAGCCCAAAGCTGTGAGGGTTTAAAATATGAACAGAGCTCACTTGTTTGAGGAAGGTCAGCAGAACTTTCATAGAGTAGCTTATCTTGAAAAAGAGCCTTAAATGAAGTGCATCTGAACAGATTGGAGAATGACAATACAGACTGAATAAATAGTCTGGACAAAGGTACAGAAGTCCACACACATGAGGTTGGTTCTGGAGAGGTGAGGTAGTCCAGTTGAGCAGCAACATAAAGTACACTTAGAGAAACAGATGAAGCTGGAAGGGTCAGGTGGGTACAGATGGACAGTAGGTTAATGAGTATGGGGTACAATTTGATAATCAATAAAAAGAAACAGAAACTTGTTGACCAGGGCACAATTGAATCACAACTGCCCTTAAAAATGTTTGATTCAAAGGTATGGAGGGAGACAGAGGCTGCTATTTCAGGTTGAGGTTGTAAGCGTTTGAGTAAGCTAGTAGGAATGAAAAGAAAAGGGTGAGTATAAGAATACTGCAGAGGTCAAATTCATAGAATTTAGGAATTTAATGACCATGAGAATCCACAAGAAGAGACAAGGGTAGGGAGAATAAGACTGAATAATGGGGAGGATTGAGATAACAGAAATGAATGTGTTTTGAAAACTATAAAGTATGGTACAAATGAATTGTGGATGGCATCATTAACAGACACTGATGAACTTAAGAGGCAATCAGGAGGTAAGCCTTCTTGTGGAGAAGATTATGTACATTTCAGTGCCATGTGTTAGTAGAACACACCCATGTGATACTGTCCTTAAAACAGATGAAAATGTGGTACAGCTCTAGGGAGTACCTGAACTAGACAGAGACTTATATATTGACTTTAGGATAACTGGGGAGCAGAATTAGCAAAATGAAGGATATTTTTGTGAGACATAGTATAGAAAAAAGAAAAGATCCAGATAATGTCTTCTGGGCTCTATAGGCACTCATGGCACAAGACAGGGGGTAAAGAAACCTGAAATAATCATTTAGAACACGGGTCAGCAAATTTATTCTGTAAATGACCAGATAGATAATATTTTTGGCTTTGCTAGTTATATAGCCCTCTGTTGCAACTACCGTCTGCCACTGTAGTATGAAATCAGCCATAGTCACCGTGCAAGCATGGCTATGTTCCAATAAAGCTTTACCTAACGTACAGGCAAGGGGCCAAATTTGTCCTGTGGGTCAGTTTGCCAAACCTTGATTTAGTGAAAAGAACCATGATGAGACAGCATCTCAAGAGAAAATTTCAAAAAGAATGGGAGGATTTAAATCATGTATAGAAAAGGTCAAGAAGAATAGGATTGAAAAAGAGTAATTAAGTTTGAGGATCATCAGTCATGCTCTGCAGAGCATTTCCCATAAAGTAGAGAAAGCAGAAGTCTGACTGTGAAGGAGTAAGGAGTGAGGAGATGGTGCAAAATGGGATGGAAAGTACTGAACCTTGCCATGTGAGAACCAAAGTGAGAAAGAAAAATCAAAAGCATGGAGCTAGCACTGGGGAGGAAAAGAGGTTTAATAGCATCTTTTAGGACCAGAGAGTTTCAACCATGTTTGTTGGTTTGAGGGACAGAAAGGGAGATAGAGGAAGAGAAAAGATACAGGAAAAAATCACTCTAAATATTTATGTCATAATGGAAGTTTCTAATTTTGATAGAAGCATAACAGGAATGTCATTAAGAGGCTCATAAAAATTCCTTAAAAGCTTTACTCCCATGAAAGTTCTGTGAGATGCAGAGAGAGACAGCTGTGCTCAGCTAACACAGTAGGACAAAAAGGTTAAAAGCAAACATTGGGATCTAGTTATACTACGCTAATTGTCACTTAATTCTCAAAACATCTTTATGACATAGATGGGTTTGATCTGTATTACCCTTTCTTGCTTCAGAAAAGTGAAATGACTTGCTTATGGTCACTGTCCTGGTAAGAGAAAGACCTGGTATTACAACATAAACAGTCCAGGGACCAATATATAAAGAGGAGGTGTTTTTTGCTGTTGAAAATCTATCCCTTAAGCTTGGCCTGAATTTTCATGCCTGTGATATGATCATATAAAATGAAGGAAGATTCACTCTGAATCTCTGACACCAGATCCATTAGAGACCAACAAGTAAAAGTAACCAGAGTTAAAAATTAACTAGGTGAAGTTCGATTTTGAAAAGGCATTATATCTGGTTAAGATGGAGACATAGGGAGACACACTTCACCTCCTTGCACAACCACAAGAAGAGTCACAATTAACCTCAAAACAAAAGACACCCAGAACTGCCAGAAAATCAAACTGTATGGAAGTCCAACAACCAAGGATTTAAAGAAGCCAAATTCATCCAGATGGGTAGGAGGGGTGGAGATGGAGAATCTGGGCAGAGAGGATGTGGTGTGGTAGAATGGTGGCAGCAGCAGTGACAGCGGTGGAACAGGTGGCCCCACACTTATGTGTGGTAGTTAAAAATCAGAAGGGATACCTTGGGAGTGAGCAATCCAAGCCCCAGGCCAGACTGTGAAACCCAGAGTTCCAGTTCCAGGAAGATGATGCTTCAAAACTTCTGGCTGTAGGAAGAAATTGCTGGTTACTCAGAAGAGTCCATTTAAAGGGCCCACACAGGTTTAGAATGTTCCCACTCTGAGAATCACCACCAGGGCAACAGCTAGAAGAGCAGCAGTCACATATGGGAAGTGGGTGAAATGCCTGGGAATGGTGTGAGTGCTGGCAAGCCTCCAGCAACTAGGTATTGGCATTATATCCTCTCTGACACCTCCTCTTCCACAGAACCACAAAGCAGTGAAGCAGGTTGCCCCAACCTGGCAAATACCTAAGGCTCTACCCCATACAACTTAACAGGTGTGCTAAGACAGGGAGTCAAAACAGGTCTATCTAACACACAAAAGCCAACACAGGGAGGTTGCCAATTGAAGAGACAAAAAATATGACCCAAATGAAAGAATAGAACAAAACCCCAGAAAAAGAACTAATCAAAACAGAGATAGCCAACTTATCAGATGCTGGGTTCAAAACACTAGTGATAAGGATGCTCAGAGAACTTAGTGAATATAGCAAAAGCATAAGGGAAGAAATGAAAGCTACACTAATGGAAATAAAGAAAAACTCATAGGGAACCAACAGTGAAGGGGAGGAAGCCGGAATTCAAATTTAAAATGATGTGGAACATAAGGAAGGAGTGGACATTCAACCAGAACAGAACGAAGAAATAAGAGTTCAAAATAATGAGGAGAGAATAAGAAGACTCTGGGACATCTCCAAAAGTGCCAACATCTGAATCATAAGGATGCCAGAAGGAGAAAAGGAAGAGCAAAAAATTGAAAACTTATTTGAAAAAAATAATAAAAGAAAACTTCCCTAATTTGGTGAAGGAAATAGACATACAACTCCAGGAAGCACAGAAAGTCCCAAACAAGTTGGACCCAAAGAGGAGCACACCAACACATATCATAATTAAAATATCAAAGGTTAAAGATAAAGAGAATTTTAAAAGCAACAAAAGAAAAACAAAGAGTTACCTATGAAGGAGTTCTCACAGGACTATCAGCTGATTTCTCAAAAGAAACTTTGCAGGCAAGAAGGGACTGGCAAGAAGTATTCAAGTGATGGAAACCAAGGACCTATAATCTAGGTTACTCTATCCAGCAAAGCTATCATTTAGAATGGAAGGACAGATAAAGTGTTACCCAGACAAGGTAAAGCTAAAGGAGTTTATCATCACAAAGCCATTATTACATGAAATGTTAAAGGGACTTATTTAAGAAAAAGAAGATCAACAATATGAACATTAAAAAGGTAACAAATTTACAACCATCAACAACTGAATCTCAAAAAATAAAGAGAGAAAGCAAGCAATCAATCAGAACAGTAGCAGAATCATGGATATGGAGATCATTTGGAGGGTTATCAGTTGGGAGGAGGAAGGGGGACAAGGGAAATAAGGTTCAGGGATTAAGAGGCATAATGGGAAGATACACAATAAGGAGATGTTAAGAATAGTACAGGAAATGGAGAAGCCAAAGAACCTATCTGTACAACCCATGGACATGACTAAATGGGGATTGCTGGAGGGGAGGGAGTTACCAGGCAGAACAGGGCAATGGGGGGAAAATTGGGAAAACCATAATAGCATAATCAATAAAATATACTTTAAAATACCCTGGGGGAAGGGAGAACACTGCCATAAATGACTGAGAATGAATTTGTCACCATCGTTGTAAGTGGAATTAAGATAAAATTAGAGTGTTTTTAAATAAAGAAAGAAAAAAGAAAGGACATTGCACAAGACAAAAAAAATGCTTCAAAAAATTCCATGTCATTTTAATAATATAGAAATCTTTGGCTGATGACAAAACAATGTTAAAAGGTAAATCACCCAGCAATGTCACCCCAGCAGTTGAATACTAGAGCAATATTAGAAGTTTGGACTCCATTGTTGATTTTAACTTCTCCAAATTTGTGGGGTGTTGTTTTTCTTTTTACTGATACTGGCAGGGAAGTGGATTGAGGGTGAGAGAAAAATATTGATTAGACCATTTGACAAACTTTGAGTCTTATTTCCACTACAGTGATTTTCCTGTCCTTAGTAAGAATGAGAGCAACCTAAAAAATTTGTCACTTTGGGTGATGCTTTCCTTCCAGACTTTAAATTCAAAAGTTGCCTTGATATAGATGATGAAGTTTGATCCCATGCTCACCCATCAGGGTGTGATGTTGCTGGAGCTGGTTATGCGTGTGTGGGGGGAGGCAGGCATGAGCACAAATGAGGCAAAGAGACTCCTAGACACACAATTAGGGATTTATACAGCTAACTATAACTTCATTTATATCTTATCAATTTAAATTCTGTGTAAGTGAAGAAAATATTATTTGCCACTTGGTTAATCTCTGCGACAGATTCCCTAACAACAGACCTACAGTATTTACTTTATTTAGCTTGCATTAGATATAAAATATAATCATTTTCTTTACACTCTCACAGTCAACTAAGTACTTAGCATCTATTTCTGTCAAAGAAATTATGATGCTCACTTCATTTCTATCACAGAGGGGGTCCTTTGGGGATAAATCTTTATTTTAAATGTACTATACTTATTTTTTTTGCTCTGATATTTTTCTGTTGCAATTTGTATCTCAGGAGAAACATTAACAAAAATAAAGTCATGGCTTTTTCAGTAGCTATTAGCCCTCCCTCCCTGGCTGCCCTCTTTAATCTTTTAGACTGGGAAGCAACCATATTACAATGATTAGAATAATTTTCCAACAGGAGTTAGTATTTAAGAAGCAAAAACATATGTCATCTAAATATAAAATATGTTTGGAGAAGTATAAAATCATCAGCTACTCCTGTAATTACCACATGACATTCTACTGCTGATTTTCCCTAGCGAGAAAAATAAAATCACCCTGTTAATTCACACTTCTGTTTACTTCACTCCTTTTAGGTGGACTCAGTTCTCCTTGACAACAAGTGGGAAGCTGAGTCATCTGGGTCTCTGGCCCCATGCCTAGTAAGTAACCAACCCAATTTACAAAAGTCATCCCTACCTAAAAAATGAGCTCTATTGTTTTCTAATGCTTGGTTTTTGCCCATAGAGCCATATCTACCAGCTCGAAGAGGAAATAAAATGTAAACATAGCAATGGCTTATTTATTTATATATTGGGAGCATGTAATGTGGAGGTAACAGCTGTCTGCGAAGCCCAAGTCCTCAAATTTTATTTCCTTCATTAACAACCCAAGTCCACTCCTTTGTGCAGGACTTATGGTCAAATAGTTAAGAACGATTTTGGACAAAGGCATTGGTGTCGATCCAAATGGATGCAAGCTCTAACAGAGCAGAGAGCTCAGGGCTGCTATGTAAGAGTTAAGTCCTTCTGTTCCTCAATCAGGGGTAAGTCCAAGGATGCCCTTTGAGACAGAAGCTCAAGGCAGGGGATGTATTCCACTTGTACAGAAACATTTTAACAATTCATACACCATAGTAATGAAATACCAGCCCATTTCATGATCTCATCCTTCCTTCGTTACACAGACCTCTCCTAAATACTTTGTGACACCATCTGCTAGTTCCTAAGGGAGAATTATTTGCAATACATGCTAACCCATATCCAAGTACTGTTTCTTGTTTGTATGTTGATTCTCTCATTGTATCATTGGCCTAACAAGAAAAGCCCATTAAGTTGAATGTCTATCATATCCATATGGATGAATCAGCTCCACTGTATCATTGGTTCATTTCTACCTTACAGTTACATAAATGTACATACTCTGGAGTTATATAATTTTCATATTTATGTAACGCTTTAAAATTAATAAGTTAGTCCACTCTATTTCTTCTCATTGTATTAACACTACAGTAGATTTTTCTTCTGATCAAATTGGACAAAAATTTCTCCTGAATTTTCTGGCAGGTAAGTAGATCAGCAAAGCTCTCTTGTTGTCTGTCAGAATAAGTACTTCAAGGAGCCTCCACTATCATTCTACCATTAAAACTCATAGGTCTCAAACAACAAAATAAAACTTGTGGTAATATATACAGACAGACATATATAGAGCATGCCCTTTACTATTTACTTTCAAAATTTGTGTACCAAATAAAATGTGTTTTTCATCTTTATTAAGAGGTAATTGACATATGACACTGTAAGTTTAAGGTATACAATGTGATGATTTTATATTGGTAAATATTGCAAAATGATTACAATAGGGTGATTAACACCTCCATCATCTCATACAATTACCTTTTTCTGGTGTGCTTGTAGAAACTTTGAAGTATATAATACAGTATCATTAACTACAGTAACCATGTTGTACATTAGATCCCAAAACTTGTTACTCTTATGACTGAAAGAGTATGTGTTCTCCAACCAATATCTCCTCATCTCCCTCATCTGTCAGGATCTCGCAACCACCATTCCACTCTCTGTTTCTGAGTTAGATTTTTTTTTTAAATTCCACATATATACTAGATCATACACTACCTATCTTTCTCTGTTTGACTTATCTCACTTAGCATAATGTCAATTATCTTTGTTAAAACAAAAAAATATGTATATATTTAGAAAATATTTCATATACTGCTTAAAAATATACCCCAACCGAGAGAAAAATAAAAACAATGTAAAGATTATAAGGCCATATTACAAATTACTAATGTGAAAAGTAAAATCCACTAAACAAAAATGAAGTCAAACTACTTGATATAAAATTAATTACAATGCTCTGGCTGGTGTGGCTCAGTGGACTGGAAAACAAAAGGTCACCAATTAAATTCCTAGTCAGGGCACATGACTAGGTTGTGGGCCAGGTCTCCAGCTTGGGGTATGTGAGAAGCCACCGATGGATGTATCTCTCACACATTGATGTTTCTCTCCCTCTCTTTCCCACTCCCTTTCCCTCTCTCTAAAAGTAAATAAATAAAATCTAGAGACCACCCAGAATATGTGCTGGACTCAAAGAAGCAGGAAAATATAACCCATAACGAGGAGAGAATTTAGTGAATTGAAATAAAACCTAAATGACAAAATTAGCAAACAAAGACTTTAAGTAATAATTATAAATATGTTCAATAATATAGAGAAAAATATGAACATGAGAAAGAAAGCAAAAACTATAGAAATGGAGCAAAAAGATCTAATATCTAAAATGAAATTCTCACTGATGTGTTTAATAGCAGATTAGCATTGTAGAAGTAAAGTTAACTTGAAAAATAGGGCAAAAGCACCTATGAAAACTGAAGCACCCAGAACAATGAAATGACGGTTTCAGTGATATGTGAGACAATACCAATAGGTTTAACATATGCATAATTGGGGTCCCAGAAAAAGGAGATGCAGGTGGAATATATAGAAAAAAATATATAATTTTAAATGCATACATACATTAGTAAAGTTAAAAATAGTTTTTAAGTTAATTATATTAGCTCCCACTATAAGAATCTCAAAAAAGAAGAAAAAATTAAAACCAAACTAAATAGGTTATTAATCATAAGAGCATAAATTAATAACAAAACAAATGAAAGAGACAAGATCAATATGAATAAATATAGTTTCTCTGAAAATAAATAAAAAAGATAAATCATTAACTTGATTTATCAAAAAAGAAAAGGCATACTGTTTTCCATAGTGACTGCACCAGTCTGTGTTCCCACCAACAGTGCACTAGGGTTTCCTTTTCTCAGCATCCTCTCCAACACTTACTTGTGTTTGTTGATCTGTTTATGACGGCCATTCTGACCAACGTGAAGTGGTATGTTATTGTGGTTTTAATTTGCATCTCTCTGATGGCTAGTGATGCTGGACATCTTTTCATATGTCCCTGGACCCTTTGTATGAGAGCATTATTCTAAGTAAAATAAGCCAGGCAGTGAAAGACAAATACCATATGATCTCACCTATAAGTGGAACCTAATCAACTAAAAAAACAAGCAAGCAAAATATAACCAGAGACATTGAAATTAAGAACAAACTGACAGTAACCAGAGGGGAGGTGGGAGGGGAAAATGGGGGAAAAAGGGGGAAGAGTTTTAAAGAACTACTATAAAGGACACATGGACAAAACCAAGGAGGGGTGGAAGCAGGGGAGGGAATGGGGATGGCTGGGGTGGGAGGGAGTGGTGGGGGGTAAATGCAGACAAGTGTACTTGAACAACAATAAAATAATTTTTCAAATAATAATAATAATAATAATATGGTAAACATCTTTATGTTAAAAATTCAACAATTTAAGTGGACAAATTCTTTAACTACAAACATTACCAAAAACAACAAAAAAGAGATAGAAATTTAATAGCTTCATTAACTATTAGAAAAATCAAATTTATAACTTAAGACCCCTATGACAACCCTTAGCCTTAAAAAGAAATAACATCAGAATTAGTATCTTGGATGGGGAATTCTATTAAATACTTAAGGAATAAATCAGTCCAGTCTTACACAAATGTCTTAGTGAACAGAGGAGAAGGAATCATATTTCAGTGCTTTATTCTGATACCAAAGTCAGACAATGACAATAAAATTACAAACCAATATTCCTTAAGAACAGAGATATAACATTTTACTTAAAATATTAGAATTTTAAATATACAAAAAGGATATCATTAATAAGTGGTACTTATAAAGGTAAGATTAACATTTGAGAAATAAAACAATGTAATTCACCATATAAACAGAATAAAGAAAAATAAATAATTTTTTAATAGATGCAAAATACCATGTAACATAGTTCAACTATTACTTTCACTAAAAAGCCACAAAAATAAGTAGCCTTTCTCAACCTGGCCAAAGACAACCACAGGCAGTTATAGAAATCTACAATTAATGGTAAAAGAAGGAATGTTTTATTCCCTAAATCAAAACAAATCAAGAATGCAAGCTTTCATCCTTACTAATTAATATTCCATTTCTATTAATATTAATAGAATAGGATTTTCTATTAATATTAATAGAATAAGATATTCTATTAATATTCTACCCAGTGCAACAGGGCAAGAAAAAGTTATAAAAGATATACTATTTGGCAAAGGAACTACTAAACCATTTTTATTTTTAGTCAATATGATTTTGTGCATAAAAAATCCTACATGATCTACAAAACAAAACAAAACCCCATTAGGACCACTAAGTTAATTTGCCAAGACCATGGGATAAAAAATCACTTCATAAAAATTACTTTTCTATATACTGGAAATGAACAATTAGAAAATAAAATACAAGAGTAATAAAATAATACAATTTACATTAGTATCAAAAATATTAAATATGGAGGAATAAATTTACTAAAAGATACATGAGTCCCCTATATCAAAATTAAAACATATTGCCATAGTTAAAAAAACTGCCTCTAGTAATGGCATGTTTATCAGAGTTCATATTATAAAATCAAACATTCTTCAAAAATTTATATATAAATTTTATGTCGTTCCCAATCAAAATTTCAGAAGATACTCTTTTTTGAAGAAATTGGTAACCAGATGTTATCATTTTTATGGAAATGTTAACAACTTAGGATAGCCAATGATTCTGAAAAAGAACAAAGTTGAAGGACATATGTTATTTGATTTCAAGACTTCCTATTATGCTATATAATCAAGAGAGTATATTAAATTTGTCAAAAAGCTTCAAACCATGTCCTTCGAATTGGTGCATGCTTCTATATGTAAATTATAGAACCACAAAGTTCATTTGAAAAGACCGAAGTAAATAAATAAACTTAGATTTCAAAAATTATTAAGATTTGTATAACTCATGTTGCAAATAATTGTGGAAGAACCACCATTGTGTACACCTGAAACTAGTACAAAATAATACTGAATGTAAATTATATTTGGAAAATAAGATTAAAATAATAATAATAATAACAACCCACTTAAATCCCAGGATTATATTAAGAAAGATATGATTACTTAGCATGTTGCACTAAACTAAAATATTGAACACAGGGGAGCATCGTTTCAATTTTTTTAATTCTTTATTTTATTGATTATGCTATTATAGTTCTCCCATTTTCCCCCTTCACTCCCCTCCACCCTGCCCACACCTCCCACCCACATTCCCCCCTTTAGTTCATGTCCATGTGTCATAAGTTCTTTAGTGTCTACATATCCCATACTATTCTTACCCTCCCCTGTCTATTTTCTACCTACTGTCTATGCTACTTACTCTCTATATCTTTTCCCCCTCCTTCCTCCTCCCACTTCCCTGTTGCTAACCCTCCATTTGATGACTTTTTTTTACTGTTCATATTTTTAATCTTCTTTTTCTTAGGTAAGTCCCTTTAACATTTCATATAATAAGAGCTTGGTGATGATGAACTCCTTTAACTTGACCTTATCTGAGAAGCACTTGATCTGCCCTTCCATTCCAAATGAAAGCTTTGCTGGATAAAGCAATCTGGGATGTAGGTCCTTGTCTTTCATGACTTGGAATATTTCTTTCCAGCCCCTTCTTGCCTGTAAGGTCTCTTTTGAGAAATCAGCTGACAGTCTGATGGGAACTCCTTTGTAGCTTACTGTCTCCTTGTCTCTTGCTGCTTCTAGGATTCTCTCCTTCATTTTTACCTTGGCTAATGTAATTATGATGTGCCTTGGCGTGTTCCTCCTTGGGTCCAACCTCTTTGGGACTCTCTGAGCTTCCTGGACTTCCTAGAAGTCTATTTCCCTTGCCAGATTGGGAAAGTTCTCCTTTATTATCTGTTTAAATAAGTTTTCAATTTGTTGCTCTTCCTCTTCCCCTTCTGGTACCCCTATAATTCAGATGTTGGAATGTTTAAAGGTGTCCTGGAGGTCCCTAAGCCTCTCCTCATTTTTTTGAATTCTTGTTTCTTCATTCTTTTCTGTTTGGTTGTTCCTTTCTTCCTTCTGGTCCACTCCATTGATTTGAGTCCCAATTTTCTTTCCCTCACTATTGGTTCCCTGTGCATTTTCCTTCATTTCTCTTATTGTAGCCTGTATTTGTTCATCTAATTTATGTCCAAAGTCAACCAATTCTGTGAGCATCCTGATCACCAGTGCTTTGAACTGTGCATCTGATAGGTTGGCTATATCCTGGTCACTTAAAAAAATTGGCTCTGGGGCTTTCAATTCTGTTTGAGCCATCTTTTTTATTTTTTACTTTCCTTTGGTCTGGTTGCAGGTATTACATATGGGCAGTGGAGCCTTAGGTGTTCACCAGGGCGGGGCACCGCAGTCACTGGGTTGTGGCGGTGTATGTGGGGCGGGGTCTGAGAGGGAACAATGGTGCCTGCTCTGCTCTCTCTAGGACTCCAGTCCCCTCCACTGCCTCCCACAAGCAAATTGGGCCCTTCCAGTGCTGGCTACCGGGCGGGTGGTCTTGTACACCCTCTCGGACTCTGTGGGTTTCCCCGAGAAGTCTCCTGTGAGGCTGAGAGAATCTCCCAGCCTCAGCTCCCAGTCAGGGCTCTTAGGCTTTGATTCCCAGCGGTGCTGGGTCCCTGGGCCGCACCGTCCATGTCACTGCCCGTTTTCGCTTAGTTTGTCTGCGCACAAATGTGTGGCTGCAGACAGCCAGCTGCCCTGCGCCCCTCACTGGGTCTGCTAGTCGCCTCCCGCACCCAGGGTCTGACCCCAGTCCGTCAGCTGCCTTCTGTGCCCTGCACACCCACGTCTGCCAGTCAGTGCTTCTTCCCACAGGGACCCCTCGACCCCTCTCCCTAGGCCTCTGACTCCGCCCCTCCTTACTGGTCTGGAGGTACGGTTGTCTGACTTCTGTTCAGTTCATTTCTCTCTGTTCTGGTTGGTTTTTGTTTCTCAATTTTTGTTGTCCTTAGTTTTGGTTGCATGAGGAGGCACAGTGCAACTACCTATGCCTCCATCTTGGCCGGCCATTGTTTCAATTTTTACTTTGTTAATTTCAAGACATGTATTATAATTTAAAAGGGTTCTACAGGGTTATAACTAGTAGAATTAAAAATGGCCATATGCTTTTCATATCACTGAAGACAAGAACAAGTAAATCATAGTCCACATAGCAAAAGTAGAAAACAAACTGACCATCAAGATTGAGAGAGAGAGAGAGAAAGCACAAGAGAGTACAAGAGTATGATTATGGAAGTATAGAAACTATCTATAGTTTCACAGATAGTATAACTATCAGCTGCATCAGGTATCACTTATACTATGAATGAAAATGGCTCTGATTTTGACATAGAAACTTTAAAATGAATTATTTCAAAGAATACTTAGAATACATATATTGATATGATAAAAACAAGAGAAAAACTATATATAATATATGCTGTAGACCCACATTTTATTGTAATACTCTGCTTTAAAAGATTGCTCATGATTCTTAATGGTAGAAAGAAGGGGAAGGGACCAGACAAAGAGCACGTATGAATGACCTGTGGACACGGACAACTGTGTGCAGGCTGACTGTGGGAGTGGGCGTGGGATGAGTAGAGGAGGGCAAAGGGGGAAGAATGGGACAACTGTAATAGAATGACAATAAAAATGATTTAATCAAAACTGTAACCTAGTTACCTGAAGAGTAAGAGTGTAAACAATTATGATTTTAGATTTTCCTAAACTAATTATCTTTTAAATGATTAAAGCAACAAGAATTGTGGTGACATTCCATGCCCTCACTTTTTACACAGGCCAACAACGTAGCAAGTGCAGAAGTGCCCTTTTAGACCTGAGATGTAAACAATTCCACACAATGGAATTGAACTTTTCTTTTGCATACATGAAAGAAAAAAAATTAAGTTAAAATTTAAAACATTATCAAAACATTTTTTTTTCTAGCAGTACATGTCAGGGCACAGCAATTTAGAAAACTCTGTCTCTGTTGTTTGAAAGAGTCCTGGAACTTAGCTTTGCTGAATAAGTTGCCCTCTGCTTGATATATTTTCTTGTAATTATCATACCTCCCTCACATGCTCTTCCCAGTCAGAAGTCTAATACCTTTCTCCAGAAGTACTTTGCCTCCACAGTTTCTGTCACAGGAAGAGGTCTGTTTAAAAGTGGAGAGTAGATTCATAGCAGCAAAGAAAAGTGGTAGAAGTCTTCCTGAAATTAAGTAGTAACTCTATTTCATTAAAGGACAGTGCTAAGCAGTTAATTTCTCTTTAGTATGTAGTAAGTCCATTTATAGAACTTCTCTCATTATGGGAACTGATTTGCATGTCTTTGAGCCTTCTGACTATCAAGATGTTAAATGTTAAAGGTGAAGCTGATACACATTAATCCCTATAGCTAAAAAATGGCATTTGGTAGTCAGATGTAAGTATTACTATTAATATTTAAAAGGTATATCCCATATCAACAATGCTATAGGCACTTCCCTGTATCTAAGGCAGAAAAGTAACTCCACTTTTCTTCTCTCAAAATTTAAGAATCTAATAATATTTTTTCTCTTGAATATTTCATTTATTAAATGTGTCAATAGAAAATGAAAAGACTCAAACAGAAATGGTAGAAAGGTCATCAGATGGTTGAAATTCTTTTGTTTTTATTTTTTTAATATTTTATTTATTTTTAGAGAGAGGGGAAAGGAGGGAGAAAAAGAGAGAAACATCGATGTGTGAGAGAAACATTGGCTGCCATCCACACACCCCCCAGCTGGGAACCTGGCCCACAACACAGGCATGTGCCCTGACTGGGGATCAAGCCTGCGACCTTTCGGTTCGCAGGCCCGCGCTCCATCCCCTTGAGCCATGCCAGCCAGGGCTGAAACTCAAGATGGCTCACTGATTAGCACATCCTCCTCTTTCCCAAAGAACTACTAAAATGACAAAAAGGAAAATCTTAGCATTTGGGAAAGCTAATGTAGTGGTAACACTATACGATAAACATAATATTAGGAATTGTAGGAAGATATAAGGAAGATGGAGAAGAATTGATAAAGTAAACCCGCATAACTTCTGCCAAAAGAGAGAACCTCAGAAAAGTGAAAATTCATGCATAATCTTAGACTAATTACAACCTCAAGAATACCCACCCAACCACTATTGACCCGCAGCTACAGTATGATAAGCCACAGCAGGAAGTGCTGACTGTGCATCTTTCTCTAATAAACCATCAGGCTAATCTATCATCATGCTTCACATTCCTATTTGCCTCATTGCTTCTGAAAGTCTAATTTATCTGGGTCATGTGCTGATTTTCTTCCCTGTACAACAGTGTCGGCATACATGCCCTGAGGGCCGACCCAATAATAATCTCAATTTCCAAAATCTTTCACTGTGCCCTTTGCTGGTCCTGATCTAAAATAAGCAAACTCACCTACAGCCTCGTTTCTCACTGAATTTACCCTCACTTCCTCACCTTAAAGGAAACCTGAAAGTCTCCTGAGCACATGTTGTCTGTTGACATTCTTCCAGGACAGGCTTCAGGAACAAGATGGGAGTAGGTACCCTCCTTGCTTCTCCTTGTCGTGTGAAAACCACTATTTCTCACCCGCCCCTTTTCCAAAACCAAGCTCCTTTGAAATATAGTCAGTTCTCGTCATTTGTGGTTAGTTATGGTCTATAAGGTTACAGCAGATGCTGAATTCATGACTACCGAATCATAGCTCCTATGGGAAAATCAGGTTCCTGTGCATCTCTGGTCACATTAATTTTCACTTCAAATTAATAAAATTAAACAGATATACAAAATAGCAGAATAAACACAATTAAGAATCAAATTAATGAATTGGAAAAGTGGACTGAAATATTTACTCAAAATATGGTCCCATGGCATAAAGATGAATAATACGAAAACACAGAAAAAAGAATGCACTATAAATGCAGAAGTTCTGATATATACCTAATGATTTCCCTAAGCCAACCACAGGGAAAACAAGAGAAAAAAATCACATAAGAAAATATCTCTAAACTAAGCAAAAACTCACATCTTCAGATTTGAAGGGAATATGAACAGGTGATCATAAATAATGAGAAACTATAAAAGTTACAAACATACCACTGTTTCTAACCTAGGTAAAATAGTTTACCTACAAAGAAACAAAATTCAGGTTCACATAAGTCATCTTGTTTGAAAAACAATGCTAGAAGACAATGAGCCAATGTCTTCAAAATAGTGAGAAAAAATAATATGGAACCTCTTATAACAGACAGCCTCTAGCGTGGCCCCCAACAATCCGCACCTCCTGGTAGTCTTCTCTCCTGGGCTATGAGGTGAACTTTGTGAGTCACTTCAAGTGAACAGAATACAATAGAAGTGATGGGATGTCACTTCTGAGATTAGGTTAAAGCTTTGTCTTCTATCCTAGGGGTGCTTTCTTTTCCTCTCATGCTCAACAGCTCTGGCATCTTGTGAGATGCCATATGGAAGGGCTCATTCAGGGAAGGAAAGAAAGGAGGCCATCAGCCAAGCACCTGCATTGAACTAAATCGTGCCAAAAACCACATCATTGAGCTTGGAATTGGATCTTCTCCTTAGTGAGATCTGTAACAACAGCCCAACTGGAAGCTTCATTACAGCCCCTTGAGTGACTTCGATCCAGAGGCAAACAGAAAAATTTCACCCAGGTTTCTGACTCACAGAAATTGTGAAAAATAAATGTTTGTTGTTTTAAACCACTAAGTTTAGTGGTAATTTTTTATGGAGCAATAGATATAATGGGCATGCAATTGTTACTTGTAAAATAAAAACATTTTAGAAATAAGAATTCAAAACCAAAAATCTTTCTGAAAGAATTATTGAGGATATGGTTCAGCCAATGAAAAATTAATCTGAGACATGATAAAATATCATAATAAATCTTTAAACAATAAAAGATATAAGTCTAAACAACTGCCTTCTAAAATGAGTCATGAAATCTAAGACAATTGTTAAGAAATTATTTATAAAAATTTGGAATCATAATACAACAATAAGAATAATATAGAGTTTAAATGCCAGTGTTTTAAATAAAACAATGTACAGGGTGGGGGAAGAGAAAGCACAAGAATGGTAAGAAGTTTGTCCTCTTCAGGAGAGATCAAATAACTTCATTAATTATCCATATTCATTAAATAGTCTTTCATAACACTTATTTAAAATTAAATGGTAACCACTAGGGGAAAATGCAAATTGGATGCATAATCCTTAGATGGAGAGAAGGCTGGAAAAACCTATCATTATAGCTAAAGAGAAAACAGAGTGGGGAAATACTGGAAGAAGAAAACATTAAACACAGAAATAGCTATCCGTAATAAGATCAATTATATCAGTTATTGCAGCTGATGACGTTCAATGACTATAATTTAAAGGCAGTGATTCTTGAGCTGGGTTTTAAAATGAGGTGTATACTACTTACAAAGAACACATCTAAATAATATGAAACAAAAATCCTTTTGTGGGTGAGAAAGGTAAGAGGCAAAGATATGCCTAGCAAAGGGTAAAACAAAAAAACAAAAAACAATTGAGTAGCAATACAGAAAATATATAGAGTTTATTTAATGTAAAAAAATCTTTAAAGAGAGAAAAGGGTTATTTCGCACTGATAAAGAAGATAGGTCATTAAATATTATGCATCTAACAGCACAGTATTTACACATACGGGAAGCAAATCTATTAGAAACACAAAGAGAAATGACAAATCCAAAAGCATGGTGGAACACTTAAATGAACCTTAATTGATACTACTAAAACTTTTTGATTATCTTGTTCAAAAAATAGTGATTACACATTCTTTTCTAAAGTGTTTTTAACATTTACTGAAATTAACCAATTGTTGGTCCAGGTAAAACAATAAACTCCAAAAGTAGAAACAATGTTTTCTCACTGCATAACAAGAATATGTGAAATTAACAACGAAACTGAACACAAAAATCTATCCACTTAGAAACTGAAACTTTTATATGATTTAAAAAGTGAAATCAATATAGAAATTACAAACTATAGAAAAATTAAAGACAGTATATCATCCTATAAGGTGTACCTTCATTGGCGTTCAGAGGAAATTGTATAATTGTACTTACTAGAAAATAAGAAAGACAAGAATTAAATGAAATATTTAATTTAAAAATCTAGTACATGAACAAATATCTTACAGTAAGTAGAAAGAAGCAGTAAAGATAAAAGCAGAAATTGATCGTATTCAATGTTGCAGGGTATGAAGAAATTAGCACTCTATACCCTCAGGCTTCAGAATTGTTCAGAAGCCTTTTGGGAGGTCAGTTAAGAAAACTCTATTACAATGTCAAATGTGTACATATACTTGTACTTTTTGGACACCATCCTATATTAATAGTCACCTGTCCCAAATATAGTACAATGGAATGTCGCTCATTCAAGCTTCGTATTTAACAACAACATTTAGGAGAGATATTAATGTCCATCAATAGGATTCTGATTAAATAAATTATGTTATATTCATGTATAAAATATTCTGTAGTGGTCAAAGAATAATTTCTCTCTAGTAACAGAAGTATCAGGGATTTATTATTAAATGTAAAAAGAATGCAACAAAATAGCATTTGTAAAATGTGGCCACTCTAAATATCTCAAATTGTGTTGAATATTTAAAAGTTATCTTCATATAGTAATCTAGAATATATACAAAACCACAGATAGTTGTTATCCTGTGAGATATGGAGCTAGGGGATGCTGGAAGTATTGAAATAAATGAATCTTTAAAAAAAACGATGCTTAACTTTTATAATTTTTCTAAAGAACCCCATCATCATAAGCATTTCCCTGGCATAACAAAAGGCCTAGACTCCTGTCCCAGCCCTGCTTCTTAACATGTAACTTTCAGCGAGTCATAAATTCTGAGCCTTGGGGTTCTCATTTGTCATATGGGGGAAATGAGAGCGGTCCTATCTACCCAGAAAGGCCATTGGAAAGAAAAAATGGAACAATGAAGGTATTGAATAACATGCTTTCAAAATCCACAATTCACTGTACAAATAACAGGGATACAGGAAACTGGAGTAAAAAGAGACATGAAATGTCTTCCAAAGAAATGGAAAATAACATTGTAAACTTGAAGATGGAGATATTGATTCTTCTGACAACTGAAAGTGTCAGGAAAAAAATGTCCCAGATAAAGAAGTGAAAGAAGCTGTCGATGCTGAGAAGCAGGCCGATGGAGGAGAGGGTCAGGATGCAGTCTCAGGGAAGACATGGAGAGGTAGACTGCTTGATTTAACTCCTGCAGAAATCAAAATCAACCCCTACTTTAAGAGCCACTACCTTGTAGGTAAGAGTATTGTTTTAAGACTGCAAGCTGTCACAAAACTACCTTTGCAAGAATATGTTCCCACTCCTACTTAAAATGTTTAGGTTTTTTAACTTAATTTATTGGGGTGACATTGGCTAATAAAATTATATAGGTTTCAGGTGTACAATTCCATAATACATCATCTGTATACTGTATTGTATGTTAATCACCCAAAATCTAGTCTCCTTCTATCACCATTTATCCCCCTTTACTTTTTACCCTCTTCTACCTCCTCCCACCCCTCTTTCCCTCTGGTGAACACCATACTGTTATCTATCTATGAGTTGGGGGGGTTGCCATTTTTAGCAGTTTTTAAATTTAAAAAAACTTATTTTATTTACAATAGTCAATATCTAGAAGCAGCCCAAGTGTTCATCAGTAGATGAATGCATAAAAATACTTGTAGTATATTTACAATAATGAAATAGTACTCAGCCATAAAAAAAGAAGAAAATCTTACCTTTCACAACAGCATGGATGGACCTGGAGAGTATTATACTAAGACAAATAAGCCAGTCAGAGTAAGACAAATACCATGCAATTTCACTTACATGTGGAATCTAATGAACAAAATAAACTAACAGACAAAAGAGAAACAAACTCTTAGATACAAAGAACACACTTACCATGGAGAGGAGGGGACTTTTGGGGGCTGGGTGAAAAAAGTGAAGGGATTAAGGAAAAGTTTAGGTCTTAAAAGGTCAAGAGTACACCCCCAAATGCCAACTCAATGGCTTATTTGGTATTTGTTGATAAGAAAAAATTTACTTTTTTTAAAACTTTTGTAGAGTAATCAGATTCCAGAAAACAATGAAGAAGTGGGTTGTGTGAAGATTACTCAATATGTGTGCAAACTTTCTCTGAAATTTATATCCTAGATAAATCCTCCATATGTGTCTCACTAGCCCCCAGCAATAAATACATACAGAAGATTAATGTCCCTAGAAAGAGTGACTTTAAAGCTACATATCTTGATTAATACTTTTATTTTAAATGGCATTGTTATACTTGGCCTCAGGACATTAAAATAACATGTAGAAAGAGAGACAATAATATTTAATAAATTGCAAGCCTATGAGGCAAAAACTATGATTATTTTCCATTTACTACCACCTCCAGGCCAGTGGGGCTAAATAAATGTTAAATTATTATAAAACTTGGCCCCAAAGGAAAGGCCTGTGAAGGGAGAATTGATCATTCTGTATGCTTCATAGAAACATTTACTAGACTTCTGATGGTTACTGCAAGCATTTGAATAAGATGAGAAAGCAAAAGCTTCCTTTCTGGTAAGATATACATGAGTTAGTGAGCCAATCTTTCAGATCTCCAAATGTGTTGCTATGACCATGTTTTTAATGTGCTCTGTTGGAGCGCTCATGTCTAGCATGGTACTGGCACACAAATGGTTCACAGTAAACATTTGTTGAATGAATGTTTAAAGAATTCAGACTTTCAGCCAAGATGGAGGCATAGGTAGACATGCTATACTTCCTTGCACAACTAAGAGAAGGACAACAACACATTTAAAAGCAAAAAACAACCAAAACTGCCAGAAAATCGAACTGTGTGGAAGTCTGATAACCAAGGAGTTAAGGAAGAAACATTCATCCAAACTGGTACAAGGGACAGAGAGGATGTGCAGCAAGGTGGTAGACCAGCAGCGGCTGGTGGACCTGACAGTCAATGCAGATGTTGGTGGATGCAACAGTCCCACAGTTGTATACAGATAAGCCAGGAGGAACAACTGGAAACCGAGACTGACTGTGAAACCCAGGGTTCCAGTGTGAGAAACTAAAACCTCAAAAACTCTGACTGTAAAAATTTGTGGGGGTTGTGGCAGTGGGAGAAACTCTGGTCTCACAGGAAAGTTCGTTGGAGAGACCCACAGGGTACTAGAATGTACACAAGCCTACCCACCCAGGAATCAGCACCAGAAGGACCCAATTCATTTGTGGGTAGTGGGGGAAATGGCTGAAAGTGGGGCAAGAGCCAAGCAAGCAGTATTTTTCCCTCTCTGACCCCTCTCCCACAGACAGCGCCACAATGCAGTGAAGTGGGTTGCCCCACCCTGGCCAATACCTAAGGCTCCACCCCTTACAATGTAATAGGAGCACTGAGACAAAGAAATATAGACCAAATGAAAGAACACATCAAAACTCCAGAAAAACAATTAAGTGACAAGGAGATAGCCAACCTGTCAAATGCAGAGTTCATAACACTGGTAATCAGGATACTCACAGAAATGATTGAGTAAGGATGCAAAATAGAGGAAGAAGGGAAGGTTATACAAAATGAAATAAAGAAAAATATACAAGGAACCAACAGTGAAAGGAAGAAAACTGGGACTCAAATCAACAATTTGGAGCAGAAGGAAGAAATAAACATTCAGCCAGAACAGGATGAAGAAACAAGAATTTAGAAAAATGAGGAGAGGTTTAGGAACTTCTGGGACAACTTTAAGTGCTCCAACATCTGAATCATAGGGGTATCAGAAGGAGAAGAGGAAGAGCAAGAAATTGAAAACTTATTTGAACAAATAATGAAGGAAAACTTTTTTAATCTGGTGAAGGAAATGGACTTCCAGGAAGTCCAGGAAGCACAAAGAATCCCAAAGAAATTGGACCCAGGGAGGAACACACCAAGATACATCATAATTAAGTTACCCAAGAGTAAAGATAAGGAGAGAATCTTAAAAGCAGCAAGAGAAAAGGAGATAGTTACCTACCTACAAAGGAGTTCCCATAAAGCTTTAAGCTGATTTCTCAAAAGAAACCTTGCAGGCAAGAAGGAGCTGGAAAGAAGTATTTGAAGCAATGAAAGCCAAGGACCTACGACCTAGATTACTCTATCCAGCAAAGCTATCATTTAGAATGGAAAGGCAGATAAAGTACTTCCTAAACAAGGTAAAGTTAAAGGAATTACTCACTACAAAGCCCTTATTATATGAAATGTCAAAGGGACTTACCTAAGAAAAAGAAGATAAAAACCGTGAATAGTAAAATGACAATAAACTCACAACTATCAACAACTGAACCTAAAAAGCAAACTAAGCAAACAACTAAAAAAGGAACAGAATCACAGAAATGGAGATCACATGAAGAGTTATCAGTGGGGAGAAAGAGAGGGAAGGGGGTGGTAGTTACAGGGAATAAGAAGTATAATTTGTAGATACAAAATAGACAGGGGGAGGTTAAGAATAGTATAGGAAATGGAGAAGCCAAAGAACTTGTATGTACGAACCATGGACATGAACCAGGGGTGGAATGGTGGTAGGAGAAGGTTGCAGGGCAGAGGGGGATAAAGGGGAGGGGAAAAATGGGACAACTATAATAGCATAATCAATAAAATATACTTAAATAAAAAAATAAAGAATTCCACAGATCATGTATTTCTTTTCCTCTTGTCATTATCGATATATAGTGTGGCTTCCTCTTCAAAGAAACCAAGCCTTCCTGTAGTTCTGAACTTTATTTACTGATTATTTTTTCCAAATTTGGAGGCAACAGCCAGGGAGGGAGTGGATTAAATGAAAGAGGAGATGAGTGGAAACTGGTTTGGTTCTTTTCATCTTTGATAATGCCCTGAGGTATTAATGGTAAGCCAGCACTACCTAATACCTTACTTCAGTGAAAACTTCTACAAGCAAAGATTTTCAGGTATTAGACACTGGCAAAGCAGATCAGAAGGGATTGGGGCATCCAAAGAAATGAGAATGAAAGTTGTAAGAGAGATGACAAAGGAACATGCATAGACTCCATCACATAGTTTGATGTCTAAAATGAGTGTTATTTACTTGTTGAGCAAAGTCTTCAAACAGCTCCGACTTCATACCTTCTCTTGCATTCATGTCTCCACTGTGTTCCCATTTATCCCATTTCATTGAGACATCAGCACCTCTTTAACTTTCCCTTGCTTTGTGCTTATTCAGTAATTCATCTTTAAAGCATCTGCTATCAGCCAGACTTCATGCTATGTTCTACAGTGGGTGCAGGCCTAACCTCTACTCTCAAAAACTCATGATCTAGCCCCCAAGGTATCACCCATCTTGAGTCCTCTCTAATAATTGCAATAGTCTCATAGCTATATTTTCTCAATCTGACATATCTGCATCTAACTCATTATTCACCCAAGAGCAGATTATCTTTTTCTTCAGTAGAGTATGTATGTATGAATACTTTATATTGCATGGTCTAGGTATTTATATTGTGGCATGCAATGCTACATACGTATCTCTTATACAACATTAACATAACGTTTATTTTGTTTTAAGCAGCTAGCCTCCCATGATTCCTAGTTTTCATTGCAGCTGATGTAGCCATGTAACTGGCCAAGGACGTATAAGCAGAAGTGCCAGGTTAGACTCCCATGAAAGCTCTTTAAAAAGGAGAGAACTCACTGAAATGTGTGTTTAACATTTAATCCCTCCCCATCCTACTATCTGAAATCTGGACCTGATGCTGTAGGTGTTTCTTAGTAGAACCATGTGACAAGTCTATGCAGTAGAGACACAAGCCTAGGATGACAAAATTGGTCCCTCATGGCACTGTGAAGCTGCTAAATCTGTCCCAGATTGCCAGTCTCCTGATTCCTCATGCATATTTGTTGTTTAATCAGGTTTCTGTTACACACAGACAAACATGATCTTAACTAACACATGTGCCCCCCTCCCAACCACACCTTCTGTTTCACTCCTGAAATTATCCCCTATCCCCAAGCTCATCTACTTATTGTCAGCAAAATGGACCATGGACTCTGAGCCTTTGATTCTTTCTTCCCTTTCTTCTTCCTCTCTAGACATCTAACTCCTACCCTCTTTTGTAAGGACAAGGTTATAGGATATAAAGAACATAGCCTTTTCCACTAGGCTGGCCTTGCTTTAAATCCTACCTCCTCCTCTAACTAACATGATGATCCTGGATCTTAACCTTCATTCTAATCCTCAGTCTCTTCATCTGAAAGATGGAGATGACTGTATCTACCTCATAGGGTGTTCTGAACAGAAGTGAGCAAATTATAGCCCATGGACCAAATATGACTCATGGCCGGTTTTGTAAATAAGTTTTCTTGGAACACAACCATATGCATTTGTTTACATATTGTTTATAACTGCCTTTATGCTATTGTACAATGGCACAGTTGAATAGTTGTGGTAGAGACTCCATGGCCGGCAAAACTGACAACATTTACATTCTGGCTTTGAGTCTTGAGTATCAAAGAAGGAAATGAATGTTAAGAGACAGCAGAGCACTGTCACAGAGAGTACTCAGCAAATGGCAATGGTGAGATGATGGATGGAGCGGGGCGTGTGGCAAGGGAAATGCTGTCCAGAAGACTGATGGACTAACTGCTTCTAGGTTTTCTAGGAAGTCATTAGGGAAAGAGCCAGGTTCTTAGTTCCTCAGATCCAGAAGCAATTTGGTCAGTACTCTGGGAATAGGGTCTTGTCTTAGAGCAGATAAAAACAACTAAGCTCACAAGAGACTAATGGATCAAACAGTGTAAACTTGTTCCAGGAAACCTTTGGCATCCATGGAGAGATAAGTTATTTGGAAGTAACTCCACTTGGGAGATCATAACATGAGATAGTAACGTGTCATTGCTTTTTTTAAGGAATGAATTGCATCTCGAGTGTGTAGAAACAAGATACTTAGTGAGTAAATCCACTAAGCACCTATGCACATCTCTGAGGCTTTTATTCCTCTGCTTATCACCACCTAATTGTGAACTCTTGGGATGTAATGTAATGAAGACTGTATTTCTAAGTGAAAAATGTTTCATGCTTCCACAAAATAACAAAAACAAACAAACAAAAAACACCAACTGATCATGCTGTGACGGAAGTAAAAAGAAAATAAAGGAAAACCAAGGAAAGTGATGTTTTTGGCCAAAATATGACAGTTTTCTGTTATCTGAAGCATATAAACTCATTATGCATTTCCTAATGTAGAAAACTATAAACTATACATGGGGGAAATTACTATATTTTATAAGAAAAACCATATGCTATAAGGGTATTTGAAAGCTTGGGACTTGAAAGGGGAAGAAAGGGAGCGAAAGAAAGAGGAGGAAGAGAGTGAGTGAGAGAGGGAGGCAGAGAAAGAGGAAAGAAAGGAAGGGGGGAAAGAGAAGATAAAGGAGGAAGAAAGGGAGAGAGGGAGGAAGAAGAGAAGGGAAAGAGGGCAAGTAAGGAGGGAGGAAGGAAAGAAGGGATTCCTAAAAAATACTTAGAGAGCAGTTTTTAGTGAATTGCTTCCCAAATTTTTTTCATTAAATTGTAATCTTAAAAGATGCTTTAAAAAAGTATGTTATGGTCAAATATAATACATTTGGGAAATGCTTAATAGCCATTCTCTTGGAGAATCACCATAAATATTAAGCATATCCAATGCTCTGAAAGGCCTGTAGAAAAAAAAATATGTATTTGATTTGACCTAACATGTTTTTCAAATTCATTTCACCACAGTGATCTTCTAAACTTCATAAGTTCTAAAGCAAGGATTGTGTAAGTGTTTTTTAGTCAAATATACTAACAACATAATCTAAACAAAATATATCCAGAATTTCATGTTTTAATTTAAGATTGTGTTCTTGCCCACAGTTGACTACACTTAAATCAGATGAGCATCTAATGGAGACTCGAGTTCTGCCACTATGGGCAAAAACACTTATAAATCTCAACCTGGTCTCAACTAAATAATGTTTATAAAAATTATACTTCTCACCATTTTTGTCTTTTTATTTTCCTTTCAGTTTTCATAAACTGATATGCACAAGTGAAACAAAGTAGTTAAACTGTCCTCAGATATCTCTGTCTAGACTAAAACAGCACCATGTCAGAAACTGAACTGTTAGCAGTACATGTAGGTGTATTTGCAACTGATGTGTGAAAATGTGAGCTTCTCAAAAGGCACAGATGCCAACATGGAGAATCTCTATATAAGGTAAAGGAGGAGCTCAGATAAAGATTTGGTGCATGCTTTCTGAATATCAGGGAAGTCTCCAATGAAAAGGTATACCTTGGGTTGGTTTTGAAAGATAAGTCGCCAACCCCAGAAGAACAGGGAGGTGGAGAGGGGGACCTCAAGGCAACAGGAATACAGGCATGGGTCACAAAACAGTTGGATATTTTCAAGGAATTCTTGAATCAGTTATACAGCTCATAGCAACTGTTCCATACTGAGATTATTACATCAATATTCGATGTTGGAAAGCACCTTTTGGGAGCCCTTGTATAGAACTAAAACCTCACCCGGGCATACATTCTTCATTTCAGATGAGTTCATGTTCATGTTTCACGCTGAAACTGCCTCTCTCCCAGGCACCTAAACCCCGAGGTCACTGCTCTCTACAGGCAGTTCTCCCAAATGGCCTCCATCTCTTCTGGGCCACACAACCCTATGGCCACCTGCCTTAGGCCACTACTGTCTTAAAATAACATCTGGCTGTCTGCACAGATTTCCAAAAATACTAGGGTGACCATTGCATCTGGGGAACACAGAATTCACATTTTCCAGGTCTTATTATCTTCCCAGTATAACCAGGGTTTCCACAAGTCACCAAGCAAGACAAGAATTAAGAGTATCTATAATAAACTCATTTGCTCTAGTTCTGATCACAGAACTATCATTAAACTTTGACCCCATCCCACACCTCCATTCACCTTCCCTTATTTCTCTCCCAGTTGGCTAGCACCAGATCTCTAGGGAGTTTCTCACACTGCTATGAAGCAGTCCCCTCAACTAGCACATGGGACATGTTGTTTCCCCTTTTTGGCTCCGTCTCCCTGTAGGAAAGTCTACTGCTGAAGCACCACCATTCATGCCAAGGTTCAGGGAAGGCTACTTCGGAGCTAATTTCTATTGCAGACAACACACCGTCATCAATGCCAAAGCCTCTAGCTCCAAAGCTGTGGGGTGCTGGGGGAGTCTTTCATGTCTAAGAATTAAAAAAAGTCTTCTGTGTATTATAGCCTTGATGATACAATATTAATTTCAGGGTAATTCACTCTTTCTCAAATCTGAGGCATTCTTCATGCACAGGGTGACCATGCATCCTGGATTACCCCAGAAAGTCCTTGTTTATGACAATTGTCCTGGCTTAATTATTAATAGTGTGCCATTCTCAAAGGGGCCCAATTTGGGTGATAAATTACGTCGTCACCCTGTCCACTTACCCATCCTGTGTACTGCATCCCTCATCTTTCTAACTCCTTCATCTAAGTAGGTCCATGCTAAAGTATTTCTGTACTGTATTCTCTACACAACTTTTGTAAATATGCCTCGGGATACAAAACAGGATACCAGTTACATTAATGAGGCACAAATATTACTATTAGCTATTTAAATCCCAATGTTAATTCTTTCAAGTTATTCAAGCTTACATATCCTCAATCCAAATAATTTGGGAGACATAAAAATGGCAATATGAAATAATATTCAATTACCTAGTAAGATCAGCCTGTCTTATTCAAGTTTTCATACTAGTATAATCAGTAGGTAAACAGTACAAATTCTAGCAATGATGATTAAATGATTGTTTTCCCAAGAGTTTTTCTGAAATCTGCACTCCACCTTTTCATGTATCACACTAACAGTCATGAAAGCTTAATTAAAGGATAGTGATGATCCGAGATTGTATAAGTATATGTGGCTTCGATGGCCATGTAGACCTCAAGATTTCCTGTGAAGTTAACTACTAATGCAAAACAAACACTGAAAATACCCTTGAAACATCACATTAGGTTACATATAAGCCTAAAGGGGTTTTAGTGATTCACCTAACCCATGGTTTCTTAATCTTGGCACTATTGATATTTTGGGCCACATAATACACTGTTTTGGGGGCCAGCTTGAACATTGTAGGATGTTTGCAGCACCCCTGGCTTCTAAACACTAGCTGCCAGTAGTAACTCCATCCTCCCTTCCATCCCCCTGAACGTACCAGCAAAACACTGTATCTTAGGCTAACACCAAATGTCCTCTGGGAGGTAAAATTGTTCTGGTCGAGAAACACTGGGATAATAGTTGCAGAGCAGAACTGAGTCCTGATGTGTTAATCAAGTAGCTGCAGAGTCCTGTTAAACCCATAATATTTCAGATCAACGGATGTCTAATGAACATCTGTTATGTACAAAATATTTTTCTAATAGCATGAGGGGTTACAAAAACAAACCAACCTGAAATATTATTCCTTCCATCAAGAACTTCAAGAGGTATCCCTCTTGAAATAACTGACTTCACTTTAATTCTATATGTGCTTAAAACTGTTTAGGAAATATACTAATATATTTACTGAATATCTAAACATATTTATTAGAGTAATATGTTCACAAGTATTCTAGATAGAATGGTCTAAAAATAAAGTAAAACCACAGAGCTAACACATACTATTCTATTAAATATTTGATGAATAATTAAAGAAATCCATATAAACTACTAAAAAAAATCTTCAAAGGTGTTTCGAGGAAATGAACTTTTTCTAAGGTAAAACATATGACAGAGAAATGCTGGTCCTTTTCTGGGGGTTGAGGAAGGGCTTACCGAAAAGCCCATACATTAGCTTGGAATTTATTGTATCTTTTTTTCTCTGTAGCTTGTGACGTTAAACTCGCACAAATTGGAGAACTCCGACACAAAACCTGAGGCGAACCAGACAGACTGGTTGAAATCTGGTCTTTGAGACACTGGCCTCCTAAGATTCATTTGTCAGCGTCCCTAAGCTCGTCAGACTAAGATCTAGATAAAATTGTCAGGTGACTGGCATTTTTGCAGGGGATGAAAGGAACATGCAAAAGTACGGTCAGGTCAGGTATGGGACCTGGAAAAACAACCCGTTTGAGTTTCAACATTTAGGAGGAAAATATGTCCATAAAAGTTGGGTTTTGTTTTGGTTTTGGTTTTTTGTTTGTTTGTTTTTGCTCTAACTTCTCAGTATCAACAATGAGTAAGGAATTGTAACTCAGGCCTTGAAGTCGAGTGTGGAAAGGGCCTTAGAGTACATTCCGTCTGTTCTAATGAACTGCCTTTCATACTGCGGAAAAACTCACAGATTTTATTGCTGAGATCTGACAGGCCAAACTACTCCAGGGTCTGAGTTTCCCCTGATGTTATCCATGCCCAGCGAATATCCCAGTATCTCTTCTTCAAGCAGCTAGAGATTTCTTGATCAAGAAGAGGAAGGCACTAGTCCTAGGCTTAAATCAAGCAAAGGGCAGCATATTTACAGAGCAAAATGGTCAGCATGCATTTGGCTTCGTGTTCTCAGGAAACAAATACTGGTATCAATATTATTACCACCATCTATGTGGTATCCAACAGGATCCTGACACATGCTCATGTTCCTTATTGTTTATAATAAGCTATTAAACTCATTTGGTGAGAGTGATTTTTACTTAATATATATTGCCATCCATTAAAGCAAATTCCTTCTTACCTTTGTGATTTTCTTTTTCGGTTTTTCGGGAGAGAAGTCACTCCACTTATACAAAAGCATCAAAAGCTAGTGGAATACTGAGGGGAGAGTTTAGAAATTATTCGTCAGGCTGGATTAAATCTCAGTCAAATCAGGTTCCCACTTCCATCTGTTCTTCAGGATTCACAGGAAGCAGGGGTGCCAGCTGGATTGGAAAGTTCTGGTGTGAGTTAAAATTGCGTTACTAAGAACCTAGACTTTGTAGCCTGTCAGCAAACATAAGGTTTGGATATTTTGTGAAAATATTTCCTCAAAATAGCCCACAGAATGCTGCCTGGGAAATGTGAGAAAGAAGAATTCAGCCAGGGAAGTTTGTGACCAAGGAGGACAAAATGCTCTGCGGAAATTTCTTGATTTGGCAGATCCTGCACCCATCTCCGCCTCATTCTGTTTCCCGTTTGTGATGTGGCAGCCTGATGGGGGGTGCATCTATATTTAGCATTTCCTTTGTGTAAATGGGAATTGGTAATCTCAGACATGGTAAGGATGATTCACGTTTTTGTTTCCCTATTGTTGTTGCTAGTGGAGAATTACCTTACTGCAACACTGGGCAGGAACCATGGTTCCATCCTAGGTTGAATCTTCATTAGGTTACAGAGATGCTAGTAAACACAGTTTTAAAACCACAATATTTTAACTCAAAATATTTAACTAAAAACACTTAATGGTGAAACATTAACTACTATTCAGTGATTTTTATAGAAGCTTTTCAAAACACAAAACTAGCACATAAAAAGTAAACTAAACCTATGCTTCTGTTAATTACAGTCACGATGAGATTACGTGTCCAGTAATTTTACAGACATGTGAAAAACTTCAGCACTGAATATTTTACTGAATTTATATTTGTCAAGGAATTGTGTCCTGAGGGGTAATATAGTATCTGTCCACAAAGAAAGTGTGATCTAGTGGTGAGATAAGTCACATAGAAAAGTTTAATAAAAATACAAGAACTGAATAGTAAATTAACCAAAATAATGAGAGCTGCCTAAAAAACTAGCTGAAGAATTTCCACAGCTGAGTTCAGAAAAGATGAATTATTAGGAGCAAATGTCTGTATAGAATATGAAAAAGCTTCATAAAAGAAAGGTTAAAAGCTGGGTCTTTAAGTTAGCTAAACTTTGTCCAGGTAGAGGAGAAAGGAAACTGCTTTTCAGATGGGACATCCATCCATCCACTTCTAATTCCATGTGTATTGTTGCCTGTGCCATACCCTTTTCTAGGTCACAGGCTCAAAAGGAGACAGAATAGATAATACTTGCTTTGGTGGCATTAGTACTCTGGTCCCCTAAGCAGAAATTTTCAACATTTTTTTTTATCTCATGGCACACATAAACTAATTACTAAAATCTGCAGCACATCAAAAATATATTTTTTTGCGAATCTGACAAAAAAGAGGTAAAATTTTGATTCATCCACATCAGACTGCTATTGTTGTGTTGGCTGTTGTCATTTTTTTTATTTGACAGTCTAAGGGAAAAGAAGTCAGTGCCCCTGACTACATGGTCAGGTACTGCACATTTTAAAAATTCTTACAACACAATTGTTGAAAATCGCTACCCTAAAGCATCATTGAGGCAAGTGTTGTGGAGAATGAATAGGCCAGCAAGCAAAAGTAGAAAGGTCCTGTAGGGACAGGATAGGAAGTAAAAAAAAAAAATGGGTGTATTGGGATGACATGGTAGGAGGTCTGCTGTAAACTATTCCCAAGGGTTGTACGGTTAAGCAAATCTCAACATACGCCAATCCTGCTATCGTTCTGATCCTTTAAACATGTCACATAGATAAAAGCAAGTAAAAATGAATAATTTTTCATTTTTACAGATGAAAAGTTGGGAAGGAATTCTAGAAAGAGCACCCAAATTGGATCAGGGAGGGGCAAATTTGTGCTAATTTCCTAATACAGTTTAAACAACTTTTAACCTCAGCCAGCAGTCATTTTCTTCATGATGGATTGATCAAATTGATCCACATTTGAGTCTCTGTTCTTATTAGCTGTATTAACACAGTGTTTACCTTCACTGAGACTCAGTCCCTCCACCACAAATGGACGTAAAGATATGGCTACTGTGAGGATCAGATAGACAATGGGTGTAGTGCATCTGGCAGAGAAGACTCTCCCTACACATTCGCCCTTCTCCTTCCCCTCCCTCCACCTCTAATCACTGCCCAGCCTTGGGAAGTACATGTGCCCCCACTCAACTGACAGCAGAATGATTGACCAGGTTCGCTGAGCCCTGAGGAATACTCCAGTTTTGACAGCCAAGCTGCTGCACTTGAACTGTATTCTGCATAGACAACAAAGAGCAACTACAGACTTGGGAGCACGGGACTGATTTGTTTTCCCTCGTTTCCACTGGGGCACTTTATGCTGCAATACAGCCGTTCCATCAGAGGGTTGGAAGCAGAAGGAAGACATAGTAAAGACAGTTCTGAACCTCCTGAGCCAATCCATTGAACCGTGGGTATAAGGAATAGGCCATTAAATAACAGGCCATACCGCAGAAAGTGTGGTTAGAATTCAGAACCACAGTCAACCGTTTTGAGGCTCCTGTCCTCTGCCTGCCTATGTCATACTGCTTGCGTGAAAACAGATCTCCATTTATGCCTTGAATTTGTCAATGTCTTCCCATTCTTAGAGCATCTGTACTTACAGCCCTATTTTTAATTATAAAATAAGTTTATGTTTAAGGAATATCAAGTGTTATGAGGTAAGGAGGTATTTTTTGATAAGTAAGACAAAGTATTTGAAGTTGCCCTGAAATTAGACTAGAAATTAGACTGCTACAGAAAATAACCCCTTACTCTGAATTGAAGAAAATCACACCATCAGTAGATTAAATTGTAACTGAGAAAAAAAGCTATTATTTTAGTAAAATCTAGTGATGGTTTTTTTCTGCTCCAGATGCAATTCACAGAGAGGCCACATATCACACAGTAGCTGCCCCTGTTGACTGTGGACTCAGAATAGACCTGCAGGGTATGGGGAGGAGCTGACGAGTTTCAACTCCTGCAGTTTTTTTCTTGGAAATCAAACCAAAAAGGATTAATTAAGAGATTGTGACACAGCTGAAGAATAACAGTACTGAAATCTAATACTAGTCTTTGTATTACCTGCTTGATATTAAATTTCTCAACAGATAATAAATACCCTTTAAAAATGTAATTTTGAGAAACATATGTATTTATCCTGAAACTGTAAAGCATTTAAAAAATGAGTTAAAAAAAAACAAAAGTAAAAAATTTTAAGTAAAAAATATTAAACTGTTTTAGACTTAAAAAAATAAAGACATAAAAGTCTATTGACCCTGACACAGAGTTAAGAAGAGCCATGTATAGGTCTTGGGCTAGGTCTTATAAATATTTCTCCTGGGACACATTTTCATTGTTTTGTTTAACTTAAAATTGGGTGGTTGTTCATTATCGTATCTCATTGGAGGGGGAAGGAAGGAGCCCTCCTTTATGCTTCCCACATAATGAAATTTGTAGTAATGATCATCTAAAGCTAAAATGGAACTAGCATAATGGTATTCTTTTTTTAAAAAGATTTTATTTATTTATTTTTAGAAGGGAAGGGAGAAAGAATGAGAGGGAGAGAAACATCAATGTGTGGTTGCTTCCTGTGCACCCCCTATTGGTAACCTGGCTGGCAACCCAGGCATGTGCCCTGACTGGGAATTGAACCAGTGACTCCTTGCTTCACAGGCCTGCACTCAATCCACTGAGCCACACCAGCCAGAGCCATAAGGTATTCTTTATATGAATACTGACAAAACTTAGTTTTCTACAGCAAGACTTAACTAAAGCTACTAAGCTACCCAGCCTGCCCTCAGGTAACAGCCACTCACTACTGGTGAAGTACTTTTGAAAAATCCCTCCCTCATAAACTAGCTGTAGGCTTCAGCAGGGTTGGGGAAGGACAGTGTGCTGGAATCACTAAATCTGGATTGAAGTCATTAACTCTGGATTGAATGACCTATGTGTGTACCCTTGGGCCAGTCATTTAACCTCTCCAGAACTCCTATCTCCTCTGTGGCATGGGAGGACTGGACAAGAGATAATGGCCCCAGAACTGCGTGGTTCTGGGCTTTGCAGGAGCAAGGCAGAGAAGCCTGTTGACTGGATTTCAGAGAGGCTGTACACTACCACAGCCCAGTCACTCACAGAGACATTCGATTATGCAGCAACTCTTTTTAAATGCCTATAATAAAGCCTCTTGCCAATGTCCATCTGGCCTCCAGTATAATAACAAAATCAACAACTAACCAACTTCAGAGATTGTATAATACTGGGCAGGTTCAGTCCAAGCTTTATTTTTCACTTCCAATATGAGTTTCTGGGACTTAGAGGTAGAGAAAGCAAATGCCCAGCAAATATTTAAGAAGCACATGCTATTAGGCTCCTCTGTCCTAATTGCTGTGGAAGTGCCATGCACCTGATATGCATAGTCTCTGCCCTCAGAGAACTTACAGTCTAGATGGGAAGAGTCAGACAAACTTGTAAGTAGGATAAGTACCTGCAGAGGGCTTTGCATCAGTGCTATAGGGCACGAAGGTAAAGTGCATATCCTGGGAGATCAAGGCAGACTATTGTGAGGGGACAATGAAGCTGAATCTGGAGTATTTGTGCACTGATGTTCAATGAAACAGTGAACTGCTCTCTGAAAATCAACTTGTGAGGCTGATGGTGGGGCTGAGAGGGCCAGGGCAGGGCCAGGTGGAGAAGGATGGCAGGTGAGGAGAAGTTTGGCCTTCACGGCATGTTAGGAAAGAATAGCTAACTATTGGATGTCAGTTTCTTACAAGTATGACTCCCCCAGTTCCAAGTTTGAGAAAGTATCAATTTATCACCAAGAATGTGAAGGTCCTTAATAAATACTTCTTAATCATTAGTTGGGATTTTGAATGTATGTTTTCAATATAGGAGTACATTTAGAAAGGGCAGAACCTAAAACCCAGGAAAGATGTGAAAACAGCAGAACAGTGTTTTGTAGCTTCAGGAAGTATTGTTTTTCCACGTGTGAGCAAAGAGAACAGAAAGTACAATGGAAAGAATGGAAGAAATTAATGGTTTAAGAAGTGTCATCAAGGATGCTTTGCTAATACAGACTTACAATACTACATCCCAGAAAAACCCTTAGGGATCCCCATTTACTAGTTTTCTAGCTTTTGTTTAAATAAAGCTTTAATAAGAGCATCAATATGCAAATCCAATGTAATAAGAAAAGCTGGCTTGCTTGAAGTTGTGTGGTGGATCTGAAACTGCCCAAAATCCAACCTCTCACCCCCATTCCCAAGCTGCCCCTGAGATGTCACCCCAGAACCTCAGGGCTCAGCAGAATTCAATTTGCAAAACGCTCACATGATCTAACTTTCCTTTTAGTAATGAAGCTCTACATTATCTTTAATTTTTAATTTAGTTTACATACTTGATTTCATTTTCAAGAAATCGAGTTTTAGTTTGCCTAAAAATCCACAATACCGGTGAACTTTTATTTGGCTATAAAAAATTCCAACATTGCTGAAATAATGAGCTCATTGTCAAGTCCTTTCTCCTTTACCCAGAAAAGTAACCTGGCTGAGATGACAGGAGAGCCAGGCCCGGAATCCAGGTCTTCTGGCTCAGAACACTCTGCTCTGTTGCCTCTTCCCAGAACATAAACCAACCTCAGGCACACACATTATTCTGTACATTGTACATAGTCTCTTCTTTTCCTAATTTGTAGATTTTTTTGCTAAATTGAGAATAGGAGGATTTTGTGCTAGAGTTATTGGCTTTTTCTAGTTGAGGTTCAAGACTTGGGGAAAAAATGAATAAGCAATAAACATGACACAGTCTTCATATATGCTCTGGCTAAGAGAGCCCAACTGACTCATTCTCATTTTAAAAAGTCAGGGCATTAAAGCAAAATGGTGCCTTTTTCTACTGTATTTGTCTAGAACAAAGATGTCAAATACTTACAGCTAGTGAGTTCTCAACCAGTCACTTTTTGCTTTCATGTAACAGAAAGTACTCTGCTGTCTGAATCAAAAAAGGGGTATTTATCAAAAATGTGTGAATCTTAATAAATACCCCTATTGAAAGGGTATTTATCAAGATTCAGGATGACCCAGCAGGAACCAGAGATTGGTCACTACTGGGGATGTTATAGTATCGTCACGGTAAAATGCTGCCCCAGTTCCAACCTGACCCATCCTTTCTTCACATGCTACACATTCAAGATTCACCCTGCCAAGGTAGAAACATCCAAATGGCTAAGCTTTGGTCAAATGCCCATACCTTTCTGACATGGAACAAGAGGTTTTTCTGGCCTCTTACTCATAGCCATGCAATGGGAGATTCCCCAAAGTCGGTAAGAGGATTCAGAGGCTGGGCAGCCAGAAAAGCAGTGTGTCACATTCTCTAGATTGCATGAGTCAAAGACTACCTCATTAGACATTTAATTACAGGTAAATACAAGCTATTGAAACTACAAATGAAGGTAAGAGAAAAGAGTAAATCTTCAATTCTAGAAAGAATTACAATTATTGGATCATAGGGAACAAGAGGAAAGACTTTTTAAGGCTTCACAACACTCATTCTGTAGAACAATTTAATCTGAAGAGTGACCTATGAAATATACCCTGCCTCATGAGATACTCATATCTCTATTTTGGAGATTCAGAATGCTAGATAGCACGTTAAAGATTCTAGAAGCTTATTTCATTCATCATTTTCCAAACTTCTTTACCATTCAGCCCTTTATACCCCCAGAATCAATCTTCCAAAAAAATGTACTTTGAGAAAGAGGACTTCTGATGAAAGAAGCAACCCTTTAAATGCTATGAAACATGTAAGGCAATTTCATAGGAGATAAGGCCTTTCTAGCTAAGCAGAAAGACCTCTCAAATACCCAGTCCGTGCCCTGGCTGTGTGGCTCAGTTGGTTGGAATGTTGTCCCGTACACCAAAAGTTTGTGGGTTTGATCCCCAATCAGGGTACATACCTAAGTTGTGGGTTAAATCTCCAGTAGGGGTACGTTCAAGAGGCAACTGATCAATGTTTCCCTCTCACATCCACATTTCTGTCTCTTTCTCCTTCTCTCTTTCTCAAATCAATAAATATATCCTTGGGTAAGGATTAAAAAAAAAAACTCAGTTCTTGAAGTAACTTAATTGATGATCCTTATTCAATCTTTGATTGCATGGAATTTATAGTAGCTAATCAGATGACGGAGCTTTCCCAAAGAAAAGGGCAGGTAAGAACCTGGACTGACTTTGAGAGCCATCTCTAGTAGTCTATGAGCAAGTGGTAACTCTTCTCTTCCAGCTCAATTAGCAGAGCTTGGTCGAACAGCAGGAGCCCCCTTGAAAAGGACATAGAAGGTACAGGGAAAATGCTGGGCGCGAAAGTGCTCATCTCCATTTCCTTGTCTGCGAGAGCCCCACAGCCCATGCGCCCTACATTCAAACATCACTGTCAGCTTTCATGTTGTCTGTTTCTTTGTAACCAAGAACATGATGGCTGAGAGCATGAGACATCATTGAAAACATTTCCTTTTATTTTTATACCCTTTAATTAAATGGAGATGAAACAAATTAATCCCTAGCAGGAGCAAAGTCTGAGAGTGAGAGGTATCAAGTATTTTATCATCACATCCTGCCGGCAACTCCATACTTGGCTTTGTATCCAGGCAGCAGATTATTGTAGCTTGCTCGACAAACATGATTAATAACCCAGCCAGAGCTTTTGTACTGGACGTAGTATTTGCCAAAAATGGCAGAACTCAGTGAAGGGGGCACTGCAGTGACAGTTACTTCCCTGCCACATGACCCGTCTTTGTAATTAAAAACAAAGTCAATTATGTAGCAAACATTCAATGACGTAATTCTCCTGCCTCCTCTAAGTGATGATTGCTGATGCTGAGATTATTTTCACAGCTCTAAAATAAAGCAAAGTGAATACGATGATCTCTCAAAGTGCAGCTTCCACATTCAATATTTGCAGCCTCAGAGCCCTGTCAGGCTTGGAGCATTTATCGCGGTGCACGGGAGGCACAAGACACTAAGTACGTTTGTCAGGGAGCAGAGAAGCCGTAAATCTGTTCTGCCTGCATCCACTTTATCTGGTACCATTTGAAAGCTTGCTGTGGCAGAAATTAAAGAAAATCATGAGGCCATACTATTCCCAGACACTCTCAAAATGAGGTGGCTTGTCAGTGACACAGTCCAAGTTCTGTGGTTGTGTCTGGCGCTGAATAGTTCTTTCAGTTGTTTCATTTTTCTCCCACTTCGGTACAGTTTGTTTCTTACCCTTTTGTGAGGTTGCTTCCCTGCTGAGGCAGCTTCCAAACAGCAGCTGTGATGCCACCCACCAGCATCCCGACAATGTCAACCAGCTCAAGTAAACAGGTTATGTGATTCGACCCCTCCTACACACTTGCAAGGAGACTTTGAGGATGCAGATTTCAGCTGGTGGGGGGGGTGCATCCAAGGGAGCAACAGACCCACACAAGGGAGGCTAAATCCTGCCTGGATTGATTTTGAGGGAATAATCACTTTATTTATAAAGTTCCCCTCTTACCATTGTCCTGGAAAACAGTCACAATAGTGACTAGATAAAAACATTCATTAAGACATCATAAGCCACCCTGAAGGGGCAGGAATAAAAATAAAGGAGGCATTTGCAAAAGGGGGATGTGGTTCAGAAGTTTTGCCTAAAGGGAAATACAGAAAAAGGGGATGCACTTGCGAGCAGAGCGTTTGAGTCCGGAGAGAGCTCCACAGCAGCAGCACAGTGCCTGGGGACCTCTGCCAGATGGGTGGGAGCTGGAAAGAGAAGCACAGGCAGGAACTGCAGCGCACATGCAATTGGACTGCTGGGTCTGCCACATCTCTTGAAAGAATGAACCAACGGTATTCTGGCAGGGATGGGTCTAAATGCTCTATTATTTCCTCTAAGACACAGTGGAACTAACCAGGAAAACCCATTTCATTATTTGCATAACTGTGTAAAAATAAATACTTGTCTAATGCACTCCAACATAAGCATGTAATTTTTCAGCTCTAAACTTGTAACCATCAGATATCCTTCTAACCTTCAAGAATGATGGTTATTTCTTTGGCAGAAAGATAAAATCAATCACTCTGTCATCAGAACTACACTATATGATCTTTAGTAATACTCCGCATAACAAAGGATGATTGTCTATCTGAGTGTACACACAGACACGCGTGACTCAGTTTTTCCTTGCTCCGGCTCATTAATATCATAACCTTTAAAACGTGATCCATCACAGACAGCCACGGGGAAATGACAAGCAAAGCATGGCAGAAAAAATTGCCATTGATCACTGTCTCTTAGATTTTTGCACCCCATTGGGGAAAATAAAATTCTAGTTCTGAATAAAGCAATGAATCATGTTTCAAGTACTTCTGCAAATAGGAAGTCATCCAACAATTTTATTCAGGAATTCTACAAGTTTTCAGAGCTATTATGCATTATAACATGTTGTGGTCCTGCTCACCAAGAGTAATGATTACACAAAAATAAACAAATCTCAATAATGTTTTTATTAGTTTGTAGCATATATGTAGAAGAACTGGGCTTCATTAATTTATGCATGACGGCCTCTTCACTTGACCCACTCTAGGCACTTGTATATTGGTGCTAATTATCATGCAGGAGCTACCTGGTCCAGATATCTACAAAGAACCTAGAGTAATTTTTAAAATATAACTGAAGGCTTTATTGAGAATGACAATCTCTCATTCTGCAATGAGAAGTATAAGACTTATTATAAGCACTTCATATGCAGTGACCTAAAAAGCTTAAAAGTAAATTCAAACATCAGATTGTAACTCATCAGTACCCAGGGACCATCGCCAGAGTAATTGTCTCTATATTGATACAACTTGTGTGTTTCTCGTTATTCTTGTCCCAAGTAAGCTCTGATCTTTGTTCAGATGCCAATTTCTTGTGTTGAGATCTCTTTTCCTACATCCAAGTCTGTGCTTATGAGTGTCCTCAACGTGCAATCGTTGGTGATTGAGTAGTTAATAAGAAAATGCCTGTGCAGTGAGGGGACTATGCCTCTTACCTGAAATCCCTCTGTGTTGGCGCTCACCATGGAGACCTACCTGTGGCTCTGGGGGTTGCAATTACTCAATGTGCCCTCCCTGAGTTTGAACTTGAAAGAAAACAATGACCTGCTAAGAACCTCATTGAAAATGGATCTTCTTACTAATCCCACAAACGTGCTCTTCATGACTATGTCCTGAGAGTAAATGGTGTCTGTCCAGTGTGACAGAAAAAGACAAATACCATATAATTTGACTTATAGGTGGAATCTGAAAAAACAAAACAAAGCAGAATCATAGATACAGAGAACAAACTAATGGTTACCAGAGAGGAGGAGGGTTGCGGGGGTGGGGTGTAAATGGAAAAGTGAAGGGGAATAAAGCATACAGATTTCCAGTTAAAAAATAAAAAAGTCAGGAGGATATGAAGTACAGCACAGATGGCAACAAATAGTTACTAGACTTATTGTGGTAATCATTCCATAAGGCATATAAATGTAGAACCACTATGTTTGTACACCTGAAACTAATATAATATTGTATGTTGCCTATACTTCAATTTATAAAAAATAAAAGTTCTTCCAGAAGCGCTGTCTAGAAACTTCTACATTTCTGTTCCCAGATGTGTCAGTCACCCATCAGCAAGGTAGTATGGGAAGATAAGGGTTTTAGTTTTGCCATGATGACTTCTAATAAATGAGAAAGAAGTGGAGAAGTTCAACTGGGTAGACAACTAGCAGCACCTGCCACAGGAACTGTGGAAAACCCAAAGGATTAGTCAATGTAGATCAGGGAAGTCTCTCCAGAAGAAACGACAATTAAGTTCAATATTGAAATGCTACCGAGAACAAGGGAGGGGTGCACACTGAGAGGAAATGTTTGAAAACATGGGAGATGCAAAGGGCCTTCCAAGCAGAGGACACTGTTTAGCGTGCCTGGAGCACAGGGCTTGTGTCAGGACAGGACGAGGCTGGAGGAACACAAAAAGACTGGAGATGGGCAGGCACGCAAAGCGTGTTAAAGAGTCTTGTGGGCTGTGCCATACTAAATGGTTGTGGCTTTATGGTGGAGTTTTTGAAGATGCCATTAGTGTAACCTTGGTTCTCAAACTTAACTCATTGTAGAAGCCTGCTGGAAGAGCAAGTTGTTCAAAAACTGAATCATACTGATACTTGTGCATTCTCTCCATTATAGCTTGAGAGATGTGTGACTGATCATAAGGTACCAGCATAAAAAGGTTGTTGGGTGGAGAACCGAAGTTTTGTTCTACAACCAAGACGTTTTTTGGTCAAGAACCGAAGTGTTCAAGATGAGAGCCATTCAAGAACGGAGGTTTGACTATACATCCTAAACAGCTTTGGAGTTGATGTTACAACTTTGCCTCATGTCCTTCTGTGGGAGGAGCCTCACCCTCTCCCCTCCATCACCAGCAGTGAAGCTGGTATTTCCGTTTTCTTCAGGATGATGCCTCTCACAGTTAGTTCTCAAGTCAGTCCTCTAAAACCTCAGTGGTTAGTGACTTTCTACCTCCTGCCCCAGTGTCCCTCAGTCACACTCTCTCATGCCCTGACCTAGCGCTCATCCTTAGCCACAGTATCTCTGCTCTTCCCCCATTTCAGTAAACACACAGGTGCAGGGAGACCTGAAGCCCCTCCAGGCTGCTGCGTGAGCTCTGCTACGTTCTGCCTGGTGGGTATGTGGCAAGCACTCCTCTCAAGAGCATTTTGTATGCCTAGCTGCTATTTTTCATTAGAAATAAATTTGGTTGGTGACTCTGTGCCTGGCACTCTCATCCTGCAAAATTTGGCCAGAACTCTGCAGTGTTTCCAAAACAAAGCTCTGCCTTAATTGCCTCTGGCAAAATACTTGAAAATAAAATCCAAAAAGCAAGGAAAGTATATTGCTGACATCGACAGTACCAAAATGGACAGTTTCGCTTGGTTAAAGAACCTATGTCAGAAAGAAGTGAAAACAGAAGTTCAAGTCATGTGATCTTTACCTGGGAATGCTCTCTGGGTTGGTGTGGAAAGCTCATTAACATATTCCCTAGCCTGTCTTCATTGGAAAACACAGGGTACAGCTGAACAAACATTGTTCAAACAGCTTCCAAGAATATCAGCAGAGAGCTGCGTTGTCAAATAGTAGCTTTAATGAGAACAGTATTGCTCAGAGGTAGGAAACTTGCAAACGGTGGGTGTGAGGTGGAAGATGCAGAGAGAACTACATTGGGGTAAATGCCGAAGGTGCAAGCTGAAGAATGAGATGAACCGTCTTCATCCCAGGACAGAAGCCAAACAGAACCACTGCTGGATCTCACCTGCTGCATAAATATAAAGCACTAAAATTCTCTAAAACTTCTCCCATCAATGAGTGATAATTCAACTATAAATAATTTTTCAACATCAGTTATGAGAATTTCTATTAATTGGCACAATGAATGAGTTTTCAAGTCAGCGGCAGATCTGACATTTCTTTTGTCTTGCTATTTGGACATTGCACTGTCATGATAGACAACTTCTTACCAGAAAGGCATTTTTGTCATTTTTGATTCTTCTAGAAGACAGGACATATGAGTGAAGAATTCTAGAAAAGAGAATAAATGTGTGTACTAATCATTTCTATTGAGTTCGCTATGCCATTTGTCTATTCACCTGGATAATTGGCAAGTGTTCTTAACATGTAAGAAATAACACTTGATCTTTTGCCCAGGGTCATTCTAGTGAACAATGCCGACCAGAAAACCTTTTGTTCCTGGACCTTTTCCTCTTGATTATGCCTCTCCCTCCCTTTGGTAATGTAGTTGCCTCATCCTTTTGCCTTCTTCCCTATTCAAAATCTCTTCAAAATTAGATTTCAAAATATTTATAACTCATTTATATTACAGTGAAAATACAGTCATCATTTAGAAGCACTAGTATTACAATGCACACCAGAAGGCTTGTATGTGAACCCCAGCTGTGCCTCCATGTGTGATTTGGAGCAAGTTAGTTAACCACTTCTGGGCCTCAGTTTACTCAACTGAAATGGGATGACTGGTAATCATATCCATTGCAGAGAGTTGTTATGAGGATTGAAGGAATGACTGGAAAATAGCCTTGCACAGCGTGATCTCAATAAATAATAGCTCTTCATTAATTCAATTACTCATATTGTATAGTACCTCTTCCCATGGTATTTGCATTGTAAACCTTATTTCAAATTGCAATGAAGGAAAGATTAAGCAGAGAAATATTTGGTGGGGGTGGGAAAGCAGGCCATACTGTTTAAGATAAAGCTAAACCAAAACTTCAAGTAAAACCTATGTCTAATAAATGTTTTGGAGCTTGTGATGCATGTGTCTGGAAAGAGAGATTTTTCAAAGGGCATGTGGCACCTTTTAGGACCCAGCAATAATCCATGGCTTGAACTCTTGCTGGGTGTTCCAAGGTGCCCTAAGACCCTCACAGACACCAGTGTTAAAGAGCAACCACCTCCAAGGTCTGACCATACTTTAGCTGGCTCTAAAGTTGTCAGGTCATGTACAGCATTTTTCATAATTCTTTAAAAAGATTAAAAAAAAATCAGGACTACCAGGCTAGAAAGAGATTTCAAGAAAACACATGAACCATTCTTCCAAGCAATCAGTAACCGGCATGGGGAGTTTGAGACAACATGTCCACTGAGACCCTTGCCTTGCAGTGAGTAGGTACTCAGGAAACGTAGAAGGAAGTCTACTCTACCTGTTGCCTTGCACGTCAGAGAGAAAGGATGGGGACATTTCAAAAGGGTCTTCCGGAAGTTTTGCTGTTTAAGAAAAAATTGCAACTCCTTAGTGACAAAAAACGCAGGCTTCTTTTTAAACAGAGAAGTATTGTGAACATTGGTTTTTGACTGTAGAAAACCAATGCTTAGATGCTTAGGCTCTGCAGAAACAGCAAGCTTTGCTGTTTGCCTGTGGCAAATTCACAAAATTTCATAATTCCTCCAGTAGCAAAGTGTCAGAGTCTTTCTCAGAAAAGTTATACTCTCGGTAGGAAATGTGAAATTGTAGCTTGGAAAGAAATCTGGCTATGTTTTGCGCAAAGTTAAAACTGATTCTCTTATTTTGATTCTGGGTGAAGTCAAGCCATCCCAAAGTGGGGAAGTGATGGTGAAGAAGGAGAAAATGAGTCCTAGAATCAATAGACAGAGAACAGAGAATGCAAGTACTAGGCAGAAAAGATCTAAGAAAGATCAAAATGGGAAGAATATGATGATGGATGTGCTATAACCTTATACATTTTAGGAGCTCATAATTTTATTTAAAGACAGGTCCAAGGAATCGAATCTCCCAACCAAGACCCTAAGACCAGAACTTCTTTGTATGGACTCTATTTCTGCCAAATCCAACCCCTTCTTTCTGTTCCTGCCTCTGATATTTGATGAAACTGTGCCAGGTTTCAATATACAATTTCAAAGAGAAAGGATTTTGTTTTTGAGCTGAATTTTCAAAATGCAATTTTCTAAAACAAACTTTGGAGAAGAGCAGGAAAGTAAAACTTTAAGCTGTTTCACAAATATCTGATCCTTTTTCTCAAAGGATTGCAAAGCCTCATAAATCTTCAACTTTGTTCTGTGGGTTCCAGGTCTTTTCTTACAGAATTTTCAATCCATTGTATATAAAGCACAGGAACTGAACTCAGAAAGGTTGTACAAAGAGGAAATTTAAATACCATGTGGTTTTAATGCCATTAATAAAGTACTGCTGTCCTGGCTGGTGTGGCTCAGTGAATTGAGTGCCAGCCTGCAAACCAAAAGGTCTCTGGTTCAATTCCCAATCAGTCCACATGCCTGGGTTGCACGTCAGGTCCCCAGTAGGGGGCATGTGAGAGGAAACCACACATTGATGTTTCTCTCCCTTTCTTTCTCCCTCCCTTCCCCTTTCTAAAAAAATAAATAAATAAAATGTTTTAAGTGCTTTAAAAAATAGAAAAAGTAAAGTACTGCTTTTAGAGGCAGGCTGAAGACCATGATAAAGCACTAAGTAATATTTTTTAATTAAATAAGATGGGTCTTCTATTATCGCTGAAGACCTTTTGTATGTTCATTCATATTTTTCCTAACCCAATCATTATTGTCTTTTTTATTCTTTAGAAAAAAATAATGTGATGGCTTTTAAACATCAGAAGACTCAAAGGTTTATTCTGAGTAGATGTAACTTTCCCAGGCAATACGTACAAATAAGAACCTACACTAAATAGAACTTCTCTTGTCAGGATTGAACTACCTTCAATATGAAGAAGAGTGGGCTCCTAAAACACATTTTATTTACCTCCACCATTCTGTAAAAACTACCTATCATAAGCTTACAGGAAGCAATTGTGTATGGCATAGAGGACATTTAGTGGCATATGGCATATAGTTTCGAGACACTCAGAAAGGATAGATATATATGAAGACAAAAGGCCTTTCACTTACGCAATGCAAAACCACTCACTAGGAAGTAAAAAATAAATTAAGGCCCATCCCATCTCACCATCCAGTAAAAAAAAAATTCAATAAATGCTCAATTACTTGGAACAATAATTAATTATAGAAATACTGAAGGCACAGGTACTATATTCCACACCCTGAATTAGAAGGAAAGGTATGAGAACTTACATAGGGGTATTGAGCTTTGTTCAAGTTTGTGAATAATTGTTTCAAGTTTTCCTCATAGTGAAGAACCCTAGATTATTTCTCCCCTGGGAGGAGTTTCATTAATGAAGAAGAGTTAACTGCTGAGCTTGAGGAAATGGGAACTTGCGTACACACAGTAAGTGGTTAACTGAAAGGGAGATCCTCAATTACTCATGACAGCACTCAGAGAAACAGAATATGAAGCAAGAAGAGAGACTAGAAAGGCCTGCAGCCCAGAGGGTATTCATGTAAAGGACGTTTTCAAAAGCAGCAATGCGCAGATAGGAGTAGGTCACTGAGGGAATTGGGTAAAAAAGAGAGTAAGATAATGAATGAAAAATGCCAGAGACAGATCTACGGAAAAGAGGAAACCACTGAGAACTAACAATGAGCAACAGAAAAGAGATCAGTGTCCTACAGAACAGGGTTCAGTTGATATTGATTCAGACCTCTAGACACCTCACCCTAGTGTTTCTTCAGCTTTATTGTGTGCATTAATTCCCTGAGAATATTGCTAAAAAGCAGATTACGACTCAGGAAGTCTGGGGAGACATCAGAGACTTTGCTTCCAGGTGATGCTGAGGTTAGGAATTCATGGGTCACACATTGCATATCAAAGTACCTAAGTCTGAATCTCACCAGATCAGTGAAATCATCACAAACCCAGAGAGGAGTCCTAAATGTACTTTAAGATAAGGAGCAACCCCCCCCACCCCTGCCCCCCATCTCTGAAGTGTCTCTGGCGCTGGTTCACTTTCTGTCCATGTGAATTGGTTCTCTTCTTGCAGGGCATTAAACTGAAAAAGCATGATGAAGGTGGCTTTCAAATTTTCCTTAGGACCCCATCTCCCTCATTATCTGAAGTTATATTATAATCTAAGACAAATTATTCAATTTTCTGAGCTTGAGTTCTTAAAATGATAATGATTAAATGATCCTCAGTAGGGCTATTTTGAGAATCAAATTGGGCTATGTAAGTAGAGCATATAGTAAGGGCTCAATACCTGCCCTTCTTTCTTTTCTCCTATATTAAATAGCAACACGTATAATTATCACTGATTTAGCTGACAATAAGAAGCACTTTCACTGACACTTATTTTGCCCCTTTAAAATTCATAAACAGGTTCCATGTTATAGCTCTCTAGCGATAAAGAAACGGAGCTCAGAGAGGTTAAGTTTAGTGACCAAGGGCCTAAGGTGAGAATCAAGCACACCCGAATTCAGACTCACGCTCTACCTTTCACAGAAATGTTATCATTTATGGACTGGCACCCACATTAAGTAAAATACATGTAAAATGCCTCTCAGAACTTCTTGTTAAATACAGGTTTTCTCTGCCCTTTTCTAAAATGCTATTATAAAGGTGAAAAATAACAAGTCATTCTGTTAGTTTGGGAAGCAGAGTTGCCATAAAGTGCCACAGACTAGGGGCTAAAATAGCAGAAGCTTATTGCCTCAGAGTTCTGGAGACTACAAGTCCAAGATCACGCTGTGGAAAGAATAGTTCCTTTTGCGGACTGTGAGCCAAGGATCTGTCCCATGCTTCTTTCCCTGGCTTATAGACTACTGTCTTTTCCCTGTGTCCCTTCGCATTGTATTCCCTCTACACACGATTGCCTCTGTGTCCAAATTTCTTCTTTTCATGAAGATACTTAGTCATATTGCATTAGGGCTCACATAATTACCTCATTTTAACTTGATTACCTCCGTAAAGACCCTATCTTCAAATAAGATCACATTCTGAGGTACTGAGTTAGGATTTCAACAATAGAAATTTGGGCTGACACAATTCAACCGTTAACTCAACCTACAAAATAAAACAAAAATAAATTGAAAACCAAAATAAACAGAGCTTGGAAGATGAAATACAGACAGAAGAGAAGATATTTAAAAAGTCTGAATGCTAAGGATACATGATGGAGTTTGGGAGACATGCATACAAGAAATGAGGCCTTTCATCACACAGCACACTAGAAAAGCTTGGGAGACAGTGGTAACTCATTCCCCCTGATAAAGAAAGAGAAGCAAAGGACTGAAAACAAGATGTTTGTTTGAAAATATGTATCAGAAGTAGTTATATCCCCAGGCAATCTCCAGTTCAGAAATAGGATTTGGTGAAGAAACTGCACCATGGACATTTCAAACACAGAGAGGACTAGGGTCGGGAAGGCACCCTACTGAAAATAAACAGATTAAGTTAAAATTGACATACTGAATGAGACCCTCAACTCTTTTCCACATTCTGCTTTAAAAATGTAGGCAGCCTGGCAAGTACTGCTTCAGGCAAGTAATTGGTAGACTGTTCTCTAAAATAATAGAATAGCTGAGGGGCAGGGGAGGGGAGAGAATATCAATAAATATTTATACTTAGAGTACCCTCAGACACCATTTAGCAACCAAGAAGCAAATGAAAACAAGACTCGTGTACAGGTACAGAGCACAAAAGATATTTAGAGAATAGATATCTATCATATCTTCTAAAACAAATCAGAGAACTTAGAAAATAGAAAATAGTAGTTAGAAACAAGCAACCATTTGGAAACTAGAATTTCAGATTCTGGTTTTCAATGCCAGTGTCCAGGAATACAGCTGATCTCTATTTTAAGAAGTGGAGCTGTCAACGAAGGGATCCAGAATGGTAATTTAATAGTAGCTCATTGGATGAGAGCAGCTATAAAATCACCAATTTCTGTGAAGTATTCCAAGGCTTAATTTATATGAGGTACCTCAAAAGCACTTAAGTCCAATTTGGAAAGGTCTACAGTAACTCCGTCCAAAACTGAAGCAAGTTTTTCTAAGTGAAGAATTCATTTCAACCTTGCCCAGAATTCTCCAATGGAGACAGCAAAAATCCTTTAAACTCTTGCATTAAGTGACAATAAAACTTTGGGGCAGTTTGTTAAAGGGGGGGCCAGAAAGAGACTTGCGCGGCCCTCACCTCCTTTGAGATGCAGAGAACACCCTGGCTTCTCCCAGGCTCCGCATTATTACCGCTGATGCCACGGCCACCCAGGCTGAGAACTCTGAGCCTCATAAATCAACTGCGTGCTCTCTCAAGGGCCTGGAAGAGCAGAAGAGAAGATGGGATAATTATAAAGCTAGAGGTGCCAGTATCGGTTAAATTTTCCCTCCCATATTAAGCTTAGTAAATTTCAATTCTTTCTTCTATATCCATTTTTGCATTGAACCTGGAAACATTAGGTAAAATCAGCCAATGGAGCAGCACTAATAGTCCTTGTAAACGTTACATTGCCTTAATTTTAATTTCACACTTTTGAGTCGGTGATACATCCTTTAAGGGCATGAACTTTCCCACTTCCCCATGGATATAGTATTAGTTAGGACAGTGATTTTGAAAGTGTAATCCCCACACCAGCAACACCAGTATCACCAGGAAGCTTGTTAAAACTGAACTTTTTTTTGTTTTCTTGTTGTTCAAGCACAGTTGTCTGCATTTACCCCCCACCCCAGCCATTCCCACCTCCCTCCCCTGATTCCACCCCCCTTGGTTTTGTTCCTGTGCCCTTTATAGTTGTTCCTGAAATCCCACCCCACCTTTACCCCTATTATCCCCTCCCACCTCCCCTCTGGTTACTGTCAGATTGTTCTTAATTTCAGTGTCTCTGGTTATATTTTGCTTGCTTGTTTGTTTTGTTGATTAGGTTCCACTTCTGAAGGTGCAAACAATGAGTGCTTTAGCAAGCTCTCCAGGTGATTCTGGGCACCCTAAAGTTGGAGAATCTTTGAGTCAGAAGAGTGCTAGACACTCCAACAAACTCCAAATTTCCAGTGACTTAACATAATAAATATTTACTTCTCACTCACTCAGTGGCAGTGGCAGCTTTTCCCCCAACAATGATTCAGGGAGCCAAGTAACCTTCCATCTTGAGTGTCCTCCATCTCCTATGGCCTCAGAGTTCTCTGCATATTTCTGATGGATGGTCCAAAAGAGTAGAAGTGCTATTCTCATCTTAAAATCCCTGGCTCAAAAGTAGTACACCTTGCTTCCACTCACCAGCTGTCATTGGTGAAAACTCGTTAATGGGTCACATCTAGAAACAAAGAAGCCCTAGAAAATAAAATATGCTTCCCTGCCACATCTGCATATCAGGGGAGAAAGAGCCCAAATGTCTACCACAGGTGTGCAGACTGCTCCCTACAACCTGTTGGGTAGCCATAGCAGGAGTACATGCTAGCTCCCTGGAGCACATCCACCAAAAGTGGTACCTTTTCAAAAATTTTAGTATAGATATGATTGTTGCTACAATAATAAGAAAGACATTGCATTTTCTCAAATGTTAATATATATGTCAACCACCGGAGAATCTGGTAAAAAAAAAAATCATATTCTAATTTGTAGGTCCAGGATGGGGCCTGATCTGTAGGTCCAGGATGGGGCCAGTAATTCTGCATTTCTAAATAATTCTCCAGTGGTTCCAATGCACAGTCCAGGGACCATACCTTGAAAGCAAGAATTTGGGGAAGGCTGCTTGATACTAGGGTCAATCTGTTCAGTGTGTGAATGTCCTATGTAAAAGGTTAATGTCCTTACAATGTCGGCACACACAGACCTATGTGATATAGTTCAGTGCCCTCCCTGACACCCCTTCACTTCTCTGATCTTTCTCCTTCCACTCCTCACCTTGCCACACTGGCCTTACTGATGATCTTCCACACACCAGACACACTCCTGTTTCAGACTTATGCTATTTCCTCTGCCTAGAATGGCTATTCCTCAAAATGCACATGTGGCCAATTCCCTCCCCTCCCTCAAGATCTACCTCTTGTTGAATGAGTAAATAGTTGTCAGACCAAAAGATGAGCCCAAAAAGTCATCAAGGAGTGATTCCTTTCTAAGTCCCCAGTTCTCCTGATATAAATCCTGCCAAATCAAACAATGGGTAGGGAAAGAAGGGATTAGGAAAGGATGCTTGGATCTGGTGCTTGAAATAAAAATATCTGTAGGAAGACCACATTGCTGGGACCTTTCATTGACAGATCCCTGGTCTTGTTGCCCCTCATTACAAAAATAAAGTATGCATGGGCACCACCGACATTTTGGAATTTGTGAGTGTATCAGTTTGCTTGGGCTGCCATAAAAACATGCCACTGACTGGGTGGCTTAAACAACAAAAGTTCATTTTCTCACAGTTCTGGAGTCTAGAACTCCAAGATCAGAGTGCCATCTGGGTTTGTCTCTGGTGAGAGCTCTTTTCTTGGCTTACAGATGGTCTTTGTTCTATGTGCTCACACTCCTGGTGTCTCTTCTTCGTATAAGGACACCAGTCATATAAGATTGAGGCCCCACCCTTCTGACCTCAGTTAAGCTTTATTATTGTACTTCCTTATCTCCAAATACAGCCATATTGAAAGTTAGGGCATTAATAGATAAGTTTATGGGGCTGAGGTGAGGTGACGCAATTAAACCCGTAACAATGAGGCTGTGCATATTTATGCATACATATGGTGGGTGTGTTGTATGCATGCATTCTTTGTCCTAAAGTTGTTAGGCTTTTAATCACTCACACTTATCACACATACAAAATAGAAAAGACAGTTTCTTTGTCATTTTACAGGAGACTTATTGCCATCTTCTCTCACTGTGCTAATGAAGTTTCATGACACAAAGTGTCTGACACCACCACAGAATGGCAGTGATGACTTGGTTGGAGGCTGAAAAGCCACAATGCAACCTCACACTTTGAAAATAATAAAGATTTGTTGTTTCTCCTCCAGCTAAATATATTTCTTACAAATAGAATGCCACTTATAACTTTATCTTAAAACTTTCTGTGTCAGGGAAATACATTAAATTATACATTTTTTGTAGTCCTACCCACCTCCTCTTTGGTGGGGAGGGAGACTTCTTTGCTTTTGTAATTCCTGGACTTTTGTGTGGAGTGGGGTGAGAAATGGGGAGGAGAAATGAGTGAGCTTGAGAAAACAAAATTGTTCTATTTCAGAAATGACAATGTAATGCCAGGATGAGAGGGAGGTGAGGGTTGGAAGACAGGGGTTGGAAAAATGGTAGAGAGAGGCAAAGAATGAGGGAAAAGGTGCAGGTGAAGGGGTGGGAGGTATGAGAACAGCCACAGGGAATTGAACTTTAGGGAGGCTCAAAAGCTTCTATTAGGAAATATTGCTCTGTGAGTATTAGCTCCGTCTTCTGGAAAAAAATATGTTCAGTAATAATGTATCACACTTTAGGAATCTGCTTAACATGATTTTATTCAACTTTATGAAATCACTGCTTCTGTAACTCAAAAATGTTTGATTATCAGCACTTTTATATGGTCCAAGATAATATTTTTAGGTAAGTGTAATTGTTGCAATTTAACTGATAGCTACATAAAGGGGACTCAAAATATTCCAGATACACCTAAGAATCTAAGAATCTAAGGAAAGCTATATGGGAACATGTGATCTAGGGTAGGGCCCCCCAAAGGTCTCCTTCTTACCATCCAGCCAAAATCCAAATTCTATCATATTGCAGATGCATAGAAGGAACAAACTAAAAATAGGAATCCTAGACCTGCTTCAAAGAGCCGATCTACCCTTGCTCCTCCTGACACACTGAGGAGGGGCATGGAGAGAGTGGCCAATCTACCCCTCCGGTGATGTGGAGGAAAGGAAAAAGAATGGAACAGCTCACGTGCTGTATTTTACAGTAGGTAGGAGGTTCAGTAGGCATGTTGGAATCTGGTAAAGTAGATGAGTAGAGTTTTTCCTCCATCTGAGAAAGTGAACAATGAAGATGAGGTAGAAAATAGGATTTTTTTCATAATTTTAGCCTACAAATGCATCCATATATTGGCCATAAGTAAATATAGGTAGTATACTAAGCACTTTATATCTGTCCATTCATTCATTAATCAACTCAAAGAATATGGTGTGAGTGCCCACTTTGTGGTATATAGCACAATGTATTATCATATCTAGTCTGCACAACCTCCCTATAAGAAAGTAATTATCCCCCATTTATGAACAAAAATCTGGGTCTTATGGAAATGAATGAATTGTTCCTAATTAGTAAGGAGATTAGCTGGAATTTGAAATGAGGTCTGCTGTAAACTCTGTTCTTTTCACCATTATATAATAGTGAAGTTCAATGCTTGAATTTTTTCCAACCCAAGTCTTTGAAATACCTATTTCTGTGCCAGCTCACACTGTGATCACTGTCATGGGGTAGCTAGAAGAACTGCACTGTGACTTGGCTGAGCATTCAGTGATTCTGAATGCTCAGAACTGCTTTTCTCCCTTTCTGAGCCAGTAATGGTTCAAAGCTCCAAAATCTTGCCTCTGTAATGTAGAACCATGGGTGTTAACAAATCTCAATCTCTATTCATTGTTTTTTCTACTTCTCTAGACTGAAACCAGGGGTGGGAATAAGACTAAACAGTGAATTCAAATAATAGGTCAAAGGATATTATCGAATCTGAGTCTTCAAGTAGAAGAGAGGGCCAAAAACTACAGGAGAGATAAGTAGAATAAATAGCAAGACTTACACAAGAATTGAGGCTTAATTCTTCCTCTACTTCCTCTTATTCCCCCTAAGGAGGTTTCAAAATCCTGATTAATATATCTTCAGGTCCTTCCAATGGAGTACCTGGTGAGCAAACCAAAAGTAGACTCACAATGAGATGGATGAAAGATAATAGCATTATTTCTTTAGGTAATCCTTTTGTAACACAGCTTACTTTATTAATTTGAGAAACAGAAACAAGGTCATTTTTTGTTTTGTAATTCTACTAGTAGGCAACCTTTACAGCTGCTTAACCATGGTAGTTGTATTATTGTCCTCACATTTTTCCAAACTATCTCTCCAAAGAGAAGACTCCTTCCATTGGATTCCATTTTCTGTCTCAACTCATAGGTTAACTTTCTCCACCCAAAGGTAAAAACAACAAAGTATCCTAGTATTCAAAGCTCATTATGGACTAAATGCTTGTGTCCCCTCAAAATTCATTGTTGAAGCCTTACCCCTTAATATGATGGTATCTGGAGATGGGGCCTTTGGGAGGTAATCAAGTTATGAAAATGAGGCCTTGGCATTATGGAATTAGTGCTCTTATAAGAAGAAGACAACAAAGAATTCTCATTATCTCCCTCAGATTCTCTCTCTCTCTCTCCCCCTCTCCCTCTCCCTCTCCCTCCCTCTCTCTGCCACCCACAACCCCACCATGTGAGGGAGGATACAGCAAAAAGGCCGCTGTGTGCAAGCCAGGAAAACAGCTCTCATCAGAACCCAACCATGCTGGCACCCTGATGCCAGCCTTCAGAAACATGAAAAAGTAAATTTCTGTTGTTTAAGCACCTAGTGTATGATTATAACAGCCTGAGCAGACTAAGATAAAGTCTCTGCCCATTTTTTAATATATCATCAATATCTACTGAGTGCCTACTCAGTGAAATTACCATACTAAACTCCATGAGCACATAAATGTTAATCATGTATAGAGCTCTTGGAGAGGTCATATCATGAGTGGTTAAGAGTAATTCTGTACCTATCTTCAACGAATTAATTGAAATACTTCATGCCAAATGCTTAGCACCATGACCAGTATATGGCAAGTATTCAAAAGTGTTAATTATTTAAAAGAGTAAATGAAAGGGGACTGTTTTGGAAGGGTGGTATATCAATCAGACTTCTCAATTGCAAACTGTAGAAATTGACTCTATTTTAAGCTGAAGGGAAACATTAGTAGATATTGAATAGCTCTCAGAATCTTAGGATGGGCCATATCAAGCTTATGGGCTATCAAGCCGATAATAATGTCCCCAATTATGAACTAGTAACAGGCTGCTGAAGACCCCATGGCCACTAACTCCACTGGGCACAGCTGTCATAACTATTTTATCCTGGATAATCCTGCTAGAATGCCTGTTACCACTGCCTCTGTAGATTACATGCAATAGCCATCACCTTTGCCAGAATGGACGCTAAGAGGCATCCATTTTGGTAATCTTCACTGTGCCCCTAATTTGCAATTCAAAGTCCAATATATGTAAATCTGCTTCCTACATCCTAGCTGCCAAGAGTAGTGGGAGAATAGAATCCAAACATTATCAAGTCCAAAAATGTAAGAAATTCCACAAAAGGAGGAAGATAATCAAATACAAGGTCTGCCTGGAAAATGTCTAGCCATTGTTCATATAACAAGAATAGTTTGTGCAATATTGATGTAACCTGGCAACCAAGGAGAGTGGACCTGGCACATGCATGAACAATGATAACTTCATGTACTAGTCAGTGGGAGCAGTGGACACTGCTGAGCAAACATATGTACTGTGTGGTCATTGCATTCAAAATGCCTAAGCAAGTAGAACAACGAATCTGCATCAAATTTTGCATTAAGCTTGAACAGTCTTCCATTGAAACTATTCAGATGATTCAGAAGGCTTTCAAGGATGGTACAATGAGTGCCACATAAATAAAAGTGTGGCAAAATACTTCAGAGGTGGTTGAGAATCTGTTGAAAGTGATCCATGTTCTGGAAGGCCTGCAACAAGCAAAACACCTGAGAATGTTGAACGTGTATGGGTTGCAATCAACAAAGGTTGGCAACTTACAGTGAAAGGACTAAAAGCCTATCTGGGGATTCCAAAAACTAGTGCCCTAGATTTTGACGCAGGATCTTGGCATGAAATGTGTTGTGGCAAAATTTGTTTTGCAGCTTCTGCTAAAACAGCGGAAAGAACATCATGCTGCAGTTGCTAATGACTTGACTGAAAACACTACCAATAAAACAGATTTTCTCAAGCAGGTTGTAACTGTAGATAAATCATGCCTGTATATCTATGATCTGGAAATGAAGGCCAAGTTATCCCGATTGAAGTTACCTGCTTCTCCAGGTCCAAAGGTTACACAGCAAAGTCACAGCAAGATCAAGACCATGTTAACTGTGTTTTTTGATTGGGGAGGTGTTGTCCATCACAAGTGTGCTGCCCCAGGATAAACAATTAATAAGGAGTACTACCACAATATTCTTCATTGGTTAATATTCTTCATTGGTGCAATCCAATGAAAATGGCTGCAGCTATGAGCAACTGGTGATTGAAAGCTTCATCACAACAAGGTGCCCACACATGCATCATATCCTGTGCAGTTTTTTGATGAAACATCAGATCATCCAGGTGACTTAGCCCCTCTACAGCCCAGATTTGGTGCCCTGTGACTTCTAGCTTTTCCCAAAACTAAAATTGCCTTTGAAAGGGATTTCAGACCATCAGTAGGATTCAGGAAAATGCGATGGGGCAGCTGATGGCAATTCTGACAAAGGATTTTGCAGAGTGTTTTGAACTGTGGAAGAGATGATGGGAGAACTGTGTGAGGTCTCAAGGTACCTACTTCGAAGGGGACAGAGGTGTCATTGTCCTCACTGTTTCTTGTATCTTGTAGCTTCTTCCATAAATGTCTGTATTGTTCATATTACATAGTTGGATACTTCATGGACAGACCTAGCATGCTGGAAAACCAAAAAGAATGAAAAATGTTCACTAGAGTAGTCATAGAGATTGCTGTATGAGGAGTGACAGTTGGGCTAAGTCAAGTAAAGACTCTGATGCAGGAATGTCCCTGTTGTGCCCAAAGAACAAAAAATTGTAATGGGAAAAAATGCAATAAAAATTAAAATATTAAAAAAGAAGAAGAAACCAATGCATACATAAATAAGTGGGGGGTGGAAATGTTATGTAAGTGGAATCATACAGTCTGTAGGCTTTCAGATTGGCTTCTTTCACTTACTAATAGGCAATTAAGATTCCTCCATATCTTTTCATGACTTGATAGCTTATTTCCTTTAAGCACTGAATTATATTCCATTGCCTGGATGTACCAGTTTATTTATGCATTTACATACTAAAGGATACCTTTGTTCCTTTCAAGTTCGGGGAATTACTATAAAGCTAATATAAACATCTTTATGTGGGGTTTTTCATTATTGTTGTTTAAGTACAGTTGTCTCCATTTTCCTACCACCACTTTCCCCCATCCCATCCACCCCCACCTCCCACCCTCAATCCTATGCCCCTTGGGCTTTCTCCATGTGTCCTTCATACGTGTTCCTTGATGACCCTTCCCCTTCTTTTCCCCATTATCTCCCTCCCCCACTCCCCTCTGGTTACTGTCAGTTTGTTCTTTATTTCAATGTCTCTGGTTATATTTTGCTTTCTGCTTTTGTTGATTAGGTTTCACTTAGAGGTGAGATCATATGGTGTTTGTCTTTCACAGCCTGACTTATTTTACTTAGCATAATGCTCTCCAGTCTCCATCCATGATGTCTCGAAGGTAGGAGCTCCTTTTTTCTTTCTGCTGCATAGTATTCCATTGTGTAAATGTACCAATTTTTTGATCCACTCATTCACTGATGGGCACTTAGGTTGCTTTCAGCACGGGCTAATATAAATTGTTCGGCTAAGAACATTGGGGTGAATAGGTTCTTTTGAAGTGGTGTTTCAGGATTCTTAGCGTATCATCCCAGCAGTGGAATTGCTGGGTCAAAAGGCAGTTCCATCTTTACTGTTTTGAGGAAATCCCATACTGATTTCCACAGCAGCTGCACCAGTCTGCATTCCCACCAGCAGTGCACTAGGGTTCTCCACAACCTTGCCATCACTTACTGTTTGTTGATTTGGTTATGATGGCCATTCTGACTGGTGTGAAGTGGTATCTCATTGTGGTTTTAATTTGCATTTCTCTGATGACTAGTGATACTGAACATCCTTTCATACATCTCTAGGCCCTCTGTATGTCCTCCTTGGAGAAGTGTCTGTTCAGGTCCTGTGCCCATATTTTAATTGGATTGTTTGTCTTCCTGGAGTGGAGTCTTGAGAGTTCTTTATATATTTTGGAGATCAAGCAGTTACTTCATCCTGGCAGACACTAATCCTTATACAGGTTTATATGGTCATAAGTTTTCAACACCTTGGGGTAAATACAAAGAACTCAATTGTGGATCATATGGTAAGAGTATGGTTAGTTTTATAAAAAAAACTACCAAATTGACTTCTAAAGTATCTGTACTATTTTGCACCCACACTATTAATGAATGAGAGTTCCTGTTGCTCTACATCTTTACCAGTATTTGGTGCTATTAGTGTTTCAGATTTTGGCCATTCTAGTAGATACATGGTAGTATTTCATTATTGTTTTAATTTGCATTTCCTTGATGTCATATGATGTGGAGCATCATATGCTTGTTTGCCATCACCTTCTGTATATCACCTTTGGCGAAGTGTCTGTTAAGGTCTTGGTCCATTTTATTGGGTTGTTTATTTCTTCAGGTTAGTTTTAAAATTCTTACATATTTTGAATGAGTCTTTTATTAGATTTATCTTATGTAAAATTTCCCCTAGTCTGTGGCTTATTGTTTAATTCTCTTGACAGAGTCTTTTGCAGAGAAGAAGTTGTTCATTTTAATGAAATCCAGCTTATCAATTCTTTCTGTCATGGATTATGCCACTGGGGTTATATCTAAAAAATCACCACCATACCAAAGATCATCTAGATTTTATCCCATACTATCTTCTAAGAGTTTTATTCTTTTTTTTCCAAGATTTTATTTATTTTTAGAGATAGGGGAAGGGAGGGAGAAAGAGAGGGAGATAAACATCAGTGTGTGAGAAAAACATCTATTGGTTGCCCCTTGCATGCCCCCATCCAGGGGCTGGGCCCAGAACCCAGGCATGTGCCCTGAATAGGAATCAAACTGATGACATATTGCTTTATGAGACAATGCCCAACAAACTGATCCACACCAGCCAGGGCTAGGAATTTTATTCTTTTGTTTTTTACATTTAAGTCAGTAATTCATTTTTAGTTAGTTCTGGTATAGTGTTTGTGTCTAGATTAATTTTTTTGCATGTAGATGTCCCATTGTTCTTGCACCATTTGTTGACAAGACTGTCTTTGCTCCATTGTATTGCCTTTGCTCTTTCATCAAAAATCAGTTGGCTATACTTATGAGGGTCTACTTCTGGGTTTTATATCCTGTTCCATTGGTCTGCATGGCTCTTCTTTCACCAAATAATACACTGTCTTGATTACTGTAGCTGTACAGTAACTCTTTTTTTTTATTTAAATGAATGCTCAAGTACAGTTTTCTCCCCCTTACTCCCATTCAAGTCCTCCCACCCCCCCTCCCTACCTCCCACCCAATCAAGCCCTCCCAACCCCCCTCCCTACCTCCCTCCCATTACCACCCTCCC
>PVIA01004806.1:6196-129198 GCA_004024845.1 Tonatia bakeri | reverse complement strand
CCGTAGGGCTCATAAATAGTTAAGAAAGCTAAAGTCAAATCCTGAATGCTGAGAGTTTGCTGTGTTACCTCACTCACAGATGTTATAAATATGACCAGTGTTTAAATGAATCGTATATTTATTAAATAATATACAGGGTGGGGCAAAAGTGGTTTTGCAGTTGCTTACATGGAAAGTAATATAATAATAAGTAATAATATAAGAATAAACTCTGTGTTTCACCTACTCACAACTGGAAAACCACCAGTACTTTCGCCCCACCCTGTACATACAACTATACCAAAGATTTCTATGACAAAATCACTCCTTTGAAAGGTCACTGAATTATGGTGATCATGTCTCATATTTTTAAAATATGGTCACATATTTAAAATACAATACAAGTTTGTTAATACAATTATAATTTCATTTCAGGATTATTCTGACATCAAAAGTTTTTCAAATTCTAAGAAATGTAAATTGACAGTGTATATACAGCAAAAGGTTTTCTCCTTTAGCATTTGTTTTTCTGACTCTTTTTAAAAAAGATTTTATTTATTTATTTTTAGACAGGGGAAGTGAAGGAGGAGAGGGAGAGAAACATCAATGTGTGGCTGTCTCTTGCTCACCCCCAACTAAGGCCTGCAACCCAGGCATGTGCCCTGACTGGGAATCAAACAGGCAACCCTTTGGTTTGCTGGCCAGTGCTCAATCCACTGAGCCACACCAGCCAGGGCTATATTTTTCTTACTCTTATACTCCTTATTATGTTCTGCTTTACACAGAAATGCCTCACAGTTTACTAAGCCTGTTACATGCATTAACTTAGCAACTCCGTGAAGCAGACACCATAGAATCATCTTTGAGAGGCAGTGCAGTATTGCAGAAGCAACACAACCAGAGGATCTGGGTTTGAATTTATTAGCCATGTGACCTCAAGAAAATTCAGCTAAAATCACAAAATAAAAGGTGAAACCATTTTTTAAAAAATCCTCACCCAAGGACATGTTCATTGATTTGAGCGAGAGAGAGAGAGACTGACGTGAGAGAGAAACACTGATCAGCTGCCTCCCATACACACCCTGACCAGGGACTGAATTCACAGCCTAGGTATGTGCCCTGACTGGGGTCCAACCTGCAGCCTTTTGGTGACACTCCAACTAACTGAGCTACCTGGCCAGGGCTAAATCCTTGTTTTTAGTCTTAACAATTTCTCAAATTCATTAATTCATATTCCCTCCAACTTCATCCTGCCTGTTTCTCTATGTATAAAATGAGCACATACAAAATCTTTCACAAGAATGTTAAAAGGAATGTGAGTAAAGTATATCATATACAAAATTGGGAAACAAAAATAGAAAATATCTTTCTGATTTCTAATTCTCCTGTCATTTTTGTAACTGTGAATAAACTACTTAAGACTGACTCCCTGAATTGTATTTTTTTTCCTGTAAAGTAGACAATATTCAACTCCTAAATGGTTTTCTTTGAATTAAAATAAATGCCAAATAACAAATTTTCATATAAAATGTATAATAAACAATGTGTTCTGAAATAAAGAAATAGAAGATATTAATTCACATAATTACTCTGGCATATCTTTTCAATAACAAATAATTCGTAAAGAAATTAAACTACTACACTTGTTTAATTTTTTTGAGGCAATAAATATAAAAACACTGACACAATCTAATCCTTATTCCGTGCTACTAGAGAATCTTATCCCTTAAATTAGTCTGTACCCCAACATGTATTAATATACTGTTAAATGTAATGCAAAAATTCTCTTTATCAAATACAAAATGAACAACCAATGCTATGAATAACTATAAAATAAGCATACTCTAGGGAAGACTGCCCCCTTGTGCCAGTCTGCAATATTTAGCAGATTAAGGAAGAACACTAAACACTGTTGCACTACGATCCACTAGAAGCACCCAGACTTCTAAAAAGGTCTTGATCTTCCTGTGTTCTGAATTTAACAGTTTATACTTAACTGGTAATCTTTAAAAAAAGTAAATTGAACAGTACATTAAGCTCATAAGAACACGATTAATTTATGACATTCAGCACCAACTCTCAACGTAACTCATAACACTGAACTATCATGGATACCAGCAGCTCAAATGCTCAGGGACCGAGCTCACAGAGGTACATATTTTCTGACCCTTAACTTCCATGACAAAATACAGAGAAAATAATTAAAGAAATCAGTACATAATCAGAGAAAAAAACTGATGAAGCAGGGACAGAATATGGTGACTTGCATTTGTAAATTAAGTAAATAAATAAATAAATGTGATATATATAGTTTATCCAAGTTTGTAGACATTTTCTTTTGAATTCTTAGAAAATAAGATATTTTCTTTGGATTTGATGGATGGCTAATTACTCTTTATAAGGTTTCTTCTTCTTCTTTTTTTAAGATTTCATTTATTTATTTTTAGAGAGGGGAAGGGAGGGAGAAAGAGAGGGAGAGAAACATCAGTATGTGGTTGCTTCTTGTGCACCCTCTACTGGGGACCTGGCCTGCAACCCAGGCTTGTGGCCCAACTGGGAATGGAACCAGAAACCCTTTGTTCCAAGGCCAGCGATCACTCCACTGAGCTACACCAGCCAGGGCTATAACGCTTCTTAACATATGTAGGTGATATCTGGCAATTCAAACATAAGTCATCAGTATTATTACCATTATTATTACTAATAACCTATGGAAGTAAGCAAAAGTATTAGAGCAATAGACCTGCTAAAGTAAAAATACAGCCAATAAAAGACATGTTTCAGGTAACAAGTGATGTGAATATAGATTTTTTATATCGACAGCATATCTTTCCTAATTACAGTTGCAACAGTTGCAATTCCACTTCTACCGAGCAGGGTCAATTTGAAGAATTAAACAAATTAGCACTGATAAAGCACTTACTATAATAAACACCATAACATTTCTTACACAAGTAAATGAATAAGTATAGGAAACTACATAGTATGCATGCATTCAGTAATACCTACTTTCGGAGGTGCTCGTGTTCTTTCAAAAACAGTTCAGTTCTTCTGTTGTTTACTCCAGACCCACTTTTATATGATCTAGAAGAAAACAGAAAATTTAAGAACATTTTTGGTAGATATTGCTAAAAAAAGATTAACTGACTGTAGTAATATCCAAAGTAGACAAATTGAGCCTCTCCATAGTTTTTTTTATTTAAATGAATGTTCAAGTACAGTTTTCACCCCCTTACTCCCATTCAAGTCCTCCCACCCACCCCACCTCCCACCTGAGCCTCTCCATAGTTTTAAGTGAACAATCAAAATATATATTCCTTTTCATCTCCTTTAAAAGTGATTATCTACTATAAATAAATATGAATGCCTCTAATTGAGGCCTAAGAGTTTACTATTTTTTTCACCAAAATAACCCAATATGTTTAAACAAACAAAAACCTTACTCTTCCATTCTATTATCTCCAATATTTTTATTTTCTCCCATTGGAGTATAAAACTTTGGGCGGATTATGCACAGCATGTGGGATGGAAAAGCTGCCGAAGCAGAACGGTCCCTGCACAGCGGTGCGTGAGGTTGGTCAACTGCAGCCTCAGGAGCACTAGAATGGAGCTCCAGACCTGCCGATTTTGGCACGCCTCAGGATTTCTGTCTTGGTCTTAAGCACATTAATATTTACAAGGAAATGCCTTGTGCTATCAAAACTTCCACATTTCTGTTCTTTACTTACAATAAAGTATCAAGAACAAAATAAAAAATTCAAGTAACTGCACATATCTGCAGTTACAAAACAGGAAGACAAAAGAGGGTCATGTTGCTAAAACTCAAATACTGGCTGAGAGGCAGTGCTAATGTGCAAAGCATGGTGGGAAAGAAAACCCCAGGAAAAGCAAAATGTTACAACTAAGAGTACTGTGGACTTGGAAGACTGATGGTTTGGATTTAAATCTATATTTCATCACTTACTAGCCAGTTAACAACCTTAGATGAGTCTCTTTATATCTAGTTTTATAAAACAAAACTAATAATGTCTATAAATACCAAAAGATTATATGAAACTAAAAAAGTGGTAATTGCAAAAAACTTAAAAATGTCACTTATTACTATATCTCATCTAACTAATTGTAGTCTGCTTCACATTATACTAATTTGAGAATGTGCCTTACTACACTCTTAACACCTAGATTATCAACTCCTAGAGGGCCAAGTTGGTCCATTCAGTCTTTACAATGACTGACGTAGTATCTTACTCCCGCTCAGCAATCAAGAAACAGTTTAGTGAATGGGTGAACATGTTTCTTTTATGACCATCCTTCGGGAAGCAAGTGGTTACAGTGGGCTGTCTTCTAGTCCTTTCCAACAACAATGGGAAAGCTGAGTGCCTGTATATTAAAGGCTGTCCCCTACACTGGTCCTCAATGAATTCCTTAAGAGGTACATGTAAACAGAATGTACAGAAATTAAACAAAAGCTTTGTAAGTTTTCAGAAACTAAAAGTATTAAAAAATCCCTAATTATGGCAAAAATGCTTAGTTTTTTTACTCCCATATGTTACACAAAGTACATATGACTAAACATAAAAAAAAATAAAAATAGAGACAAACAGTAGAAATTATTTTTCCAACATAATTTCTGGAGGTAGAAACATAACTCTGATGGCTGGATAACCCTGGGTGAGAGTTCTGAACAAAAGTTTTAAATGCAATGAATATTGTTATTTCTACTACAAAACTGTCTTACTGTTACAAAAAAAATAAAGGGTCTCAAGGGAAATGCTTCTCAGAGTGCACAAGACTTAGATCAGTTTATGACGTGGTAAGGCGTATCAGTTTGTGAAACATTAAGTATCGTCCTTACTTATGAGTGTCATAAACTTATTATGAGTGAGACAAGGACGGGCATCAGCAGACAGTCCAACAGTGGCAAGTCTTCGGCTTTAATAAGATGCCCAATGGCTTCAGCCTTGTCAGCTGTGTTCAATTGTGAAAAAATGTCAAAAATGTGTATGAAATGTTAGAATATATTACTGAAGGTGAAGTAAAGGAATGTAAGAAAGGAACAAATCTTTAAAATTATGGACTGAGACCAGCATAAAAATATCGGGAGTCCATAAATAATTTTACATAAGGCTACAAGTCTGTATAAAACCTGGAAGAAACAGATATTTCAGATTCCAGAAAAGTAAAAGCTACTTTACTAGTTCCCTGAACATATAATAATAGGGGCAAGAGAGAGGGAGAGGGGCGGGTGGTAATCAGGAAGAAACACACAGAGAGCTTCAGTTACCGGTAATGTTCTAGTTCTTATGGTGGGTGGTAGAGCTCAGAGAACAACTCCTGAAGGTATCATCTAAGTTGGACTCTGAATTAATACAGGAAAGCCAGGTTGACAGGAGCCAATGGCCAAATCAGAAGAAGCTGCAGTTAAGCCCAGCAAAGTAGACAAGGGCCATATTGTATCAGCAGTGTTTAAAGAACAGTGAAATGGAATTAGAAACCTTGAAATCTAAACTATGATTTTTATTGCTACTCAATTTTGCTGTTAATCATGGATATAGTCTAAATCTGTATCTGAACAGACATTTATAAAATAACATGAAAGGTAACTTACTCAATATCCTTTCGTACTGATCCCATGAGATTCTCCCTTTCCCGTATGGCTGTAAAGTTTGCTTTGGTTTTATGGAATTCATGTGTATAATCCTGCAATAAATAAATAATACCCAGTCTCAATGTAAGCCAATTATATATTTTCATCTTATGGAGCCAGTTATGCATTGTCATCACGGTGTCATCAGATTATCAACTTCTGTCAAGAAAACTGCTATGTAAGAAATCAAACAGCCACGAGGTAAAAAATAACATCATCACTTTTCTGAAGTGAACAACTTCTTTGAAATGAAAACAATTTGGTGTCAGGGTAACAGTGCCACTAAATCACTGTCCTTCATATCTTCTAGTACCTTGTCTTAATGGGACAGAGTTGTAAAGCAAAAAATAATTAAGATAAAATGACTTCAAACAGCCTATGATAAAACTTAAGGGGCTCTTTCTAATCACTCATGCACCCAACAGACTTATTTTAAAATTTCAACCTTTTGGATCTCCCACAGAAATTTAATTATTAAACCAATCAAAGGACAAATAAAACCAAGAGAATTATAAAGAACAAAAAAAGCTTTAAATATTTTCCTTTCCTTTTCCCACTACTATATTTTAAAGCTATTAAGGAGTACTCATTACTTTTTAGAAATCAGAGGGTTATAAAAAGATGAAACTCATAATCCATCCCTCAGAAAGTCCCTACTGACCCTTTAAAACACAAAAATAACACATGAACATAGGGAAAGTACTAAAGGAGCCCCAAAAGCAATAAAAGCAAAAACACCCTGCCCCACAGTTTGTAACATAATCATCACTTTAATCTTCTTTCAGGAAATATGTTTTTGCATATACAAGTTCATTTATTCTAAAGAAAACACACTATATTCTGCTGTACATTTGTTATTTTGTAGTTCATAAAATATCAAGTAATCTTTCCATATTGGCAAATAGATATCTACATTGTTTTTAATAGCTATATAGAATTCTACCTTATGACTCTACCATAATTTGATAAATTGCCTACTGAACATTTTAGTTGTTTTACTTGCTGTTAAAAAATGTCACAATAAACATTCTTGTATATTTTATTGAACTCTTTCTTATTAAACTGTATTTAAAGAATAAGTGCCTAGCAGAATAATTGGATCAAAGAATCTTACATTTAAATCAGACTGCACTAATTTGTGTTCCCAGTAAAATAGATGAAATGTTCATTTTCCTACACTCTTGTCAATAGGTTACAAATGTTTCAATATTTGCTAATCTGATAGGTGAAAAATCATGTCTCACTTTGATTTGTATATTTTTATTTGGGAATGCAGCTGAACATCTTTTTATGGTTTTGGCTATTCATTTTCTGTACACAAGTTCATATCCTTTGCCCATTTTCATACTAGGTTATCTTTTTCTTATTTCTCTGTATATTAAACAAATTAGTTATTTGTTATAGTTCCTGGTATTAGGTCTTCCTTAGAAAGTCCTTTACTACCCAAAATGCTTTATTCTGAACTTTCATGGTTTCTTTTTCTACATATAAATCTTTGACCCATTTTGAATTTATTCTGGGTGGAAGAAATGAGACAGAATTTGAGGTCTGGTTCCGCTCCACCTAACAATGAATCAGCTGTTAACAGCTTCTATTTATTTTATAATCCCTCTCTTCCCCACTGATTTAAAATACTATCTTTAGAGTAAAATTAAATTTCCATGCATTATTTCAGTCTATAAATGAAATCTATTCTGTTCCACTGATCTCTTTTTCTCTAGATAAAACTCTTAATTATTCTACCTTCTTCACAGGTTTTAGTATCTGGTAAAACTAACTTATTTACTACTTATCTTAATTTTTTCATGTTTTGCCTATTCTTGTATGCCTATGATTCCAAATAAATGCTGATGTCATTTTTCCAATTAAAAAAATTGAAATAAATTAAAAAACCTATTATTTCCATTGGAAAGGCATTCAATTTATAGGCTATTTTAGAGAGAAATCTTCCCATCCAAAGCAGAGTAAACCTTTTGCATCCCTCAGGAGAGTTTCATAAACACAAATCCTATGCATTCTTATTAAATTTATATGTAAGAATTTTATAGTTTCTTTCATTGTATTTTCTAAAAGGTTACTGTTTGTATGAGAAAAACCACTTGCTTTTATATATTAATTTAGTGATCTACCATCTCACTGAATTTGTTTCTAATATATTTTTTTAGTTAGTTTTCTTGGTTGTATTAACTAAATAATCTTATCACTGCCATACAGCACAAATTTTGTCTCTTCCATTATGTTATTTCTTTTTACTATCTAAGTTCTGTACCATAAAGAACTTCCAAAACAATGTTAAACATCATGGTAACACTGGGTATTCTTTGTTTTTTTCCTTTAATGGGAATGCTTTTAGGGTGCTATCATTAAGTATGATGCTAGCTTTTAATCTGATACACGCTTATTTGCATTAGGCAACTGAAGTATCCTTCTGTTCCCATTTATTAATTTATTTGAGAGGGGAAGGGAGGGGGAAAGGGAGAGAAACATTGATGTGATAGAGAAACATCAATCAGCTGCCTCTCATACACACTTAACTAGGGCCCAAACCTGAAACCCAGGCATTTGCCCTGACCAGGAATTGAACCGGCAACCTTTCACTTTGTAGAACAATGACTAACCAACTGAGCCACACCAGTCAGGGCCTTCTATTCCTATTTTTAGCACACATTTTGAAAATTAGAAAAAGTTGAATTTTTTCAATATTAAAAAGATCTGCCTTCCTATTTGTATATTACATATTAACACCCCATACATAACTTCTTAAGAAAGATTTTATTTATTGACTTTAGAGAGAGGAAAAGGGAAGGAGAAAGAGAGGGAGAGAAACATCAATGTGTGGTTGACTCTTGTGTGCCCACCAGGGACCTGGCCTGCAACCCAAGCATGTACCCTGACCGTGAATCAAACTGGTGACCCTTTGGTCTGCAGGCTGGTGTTCAATCCACTGAGCCACACCAGCCAAGGCTATAATTTTAAAAAATATTTTATTTGTTTATTTTTAGAGAGGGGAAGGGAGATAGGGAGGAAGAGAACATCAATGTGTGGTTGCCTCTTGTGTGTCCCCTACTGGGGACCTGGCCTGCAACCCAGGCTCATGCCCTGATTGGGAATCGAACAAGCGACCCTGTGCTTTGCAGTCTAGTACTCAACCCACTGCACCACACCAGCCAGGGCCCATATATAAATCTTTAAGAGTTTAGTTCATTTTGTTGCTGCACTTTTAATATTTTCTCAAACAATGTACTAAATCTAGTAAATTACTCCTCTTCCATGTTATTTTTGAAGCCTAACAGTATACTCTAAACCACCATATTATTATCTACGTATGACCACTGGCTATTTTCACAGTTACAGTTAGCAAGGTTTCCCACAGAATATTTACCTACTGATGAATATTATTCAATTTTAGCAGGCAAAAAGCAAGAGATATTAGTTATTAAACATTCTCAGAATTCTATAATATCGAAAACAGTGAAACAAGACGAACTTCTATAGCATGGCATTTTTCCTCTCAGAGAATTTTTCCCCTTTGTTATCTTAAATACATGGGCACACATTCTAGGGTGGGGGTGAGAAACCCCCGTAACAACATAAAAACCTCAAGCCCAGCGTGTTACCTGCAGTATGTCTCTATGCCGCTGCAGTGTGTGCATCAGAGCTGCATTCAAGGAGGGGACGCCTGCACTGTTGGTGTATTCTGCCATTTTATCATTTATTCCTGTAAGCTAAGGAAAAAAGAAAAAATTTATTTAAAATATTTTAGAAAGCACTATAAAGAGATAAAAGTAAATTATATGCCTGTTTGCCCTTTGGCTAACAGCAAAAAACAACCCCCAAACCAGAAGATAGGAGGCAAGGACTCAGTACTTCCACCAAATAATACATAAAAGCTAAAATTACCCTTGTAGGACCTGGTAATGGCTGTCATCAAAACTCAAGGGGCCTGGGAAGCACACAACTTGAATGAAAGATGACTTCTATAAACATGTCTGCATTAATATAATCTAGTACCATATCTAATAAGTACAGTTATTAGCAAAACAGCCATTTGATAAAAGAGCTTACCCTTGCCAAAAGCTGTTCAATCTCAATTGCCATTGTTTCAAACATCCTGTCTTGGCTTGATCCATTTAAAAGGGGTGTTGTGTCAGAACTAAAGAGAAGTTCAAATAAAGAGAATCCATTACTCAAACCTAATCCTTTAAAACATACTTAAAATAATGAGGTAATTACTCTTAAAGAGGTCAAGTGCAATCTCTGAGACATTCTATTTCTTAAGAAACTATAATTTTTATAGAGTTTTCCTATAAAGATCACACATGCCCTAGATATTAAATTCACTATATAAAATATAATTGAATATAAGATTTTCCCAAGCTTTAATATAGTCAGTCATAGTAACGTAAAGAAATTCCAAAAGCTGGTTTACTGTTTCCCAAATGAAAGTAACTTAAGCTATGGCAGTGCTCAATTAAATGCTGAATCTAAAAGAACAAATCATCTGAAATAAAAGTGTAGAACTATGTAGTACCGCACATAAGAGGAGTCATAAAATGTATTGTAAATTATGCTATGGGATTTGTCAGAAATAATCTTTTAATTTTTACCCCAAAGCAATTATGTTTGCCTAGACCTTATATTAAGTTCTCCTTCTTTCCTTGTCTCTTACCAAGAAGAAATAAAGCCATTGAGATTTAAATGATCTATAGATTGGATAACTAGTTATTAAATAATCAGGAACTGGCTTTAAGTCTAATATAGATAGCTATATAAATAGCTATGTCCAACAAGTAAGTTTTAGTAGCAACCCTCTACATTTCTACTTACATTATGCAATTGTTTCAGCTTTGTTTTGCAAAAATGTGTTGAACTGTCTTTTAAAATTTGAATGGTGAGTAAAAAAAAAACTTTTTACAAGTGAAACTTATGTTTGGCAGATTCAAATTCTAAAACCACTACATGAAAGTTTCTTTGGCCTCTTCTGAAAAACCTCTACCCTTCATGAGGTCCCCCAAGTGGTATGTATTATGAGCAGTTTCATACAAATCTTAGTCATAATGAACATAGATAATAAATACTCAGGCAGTAACTACTATGCTCTGCAATTTCACTGAAGACTCTGTCCTGCCCTGTGACAGTGATTATGTGTATGCACGGCAAATGAAAACAGATTCAGGCATCAGTTTAACATCAAACAAACTTAGTCACTACTATTTTCCTTCCCCAACACCTTCCACAGCAACAGTAACAAAGAGTGAAACAGCTACAAAGTACCTAATAAGAAGGATTTTTATTTTAAGATGTTTAACTAGGTGCAAATTTTTATTTCTTGAACCATTTCAATTTATTTGCCTTAAAATATACAAAAATATCTAGTTCTTTATTATGTGTCAGAGCCAACCTAAGGTTCTGAAATTATATCTTTGAGTGTGCCTGGGGAAAATTCTCTGTATACTACTAATACAAATCTTCTACTATACGATATATGAAAAAAGAACAATTGGCCAATGAATGTAAGCTTCATGAGGGAAACTTTCTATGTCTTACTCATCCACACACCTAGCTCCTAAAACACTGCTTGGCCCCTGGTAGATGATCACTGAATACTGATGAGTGAATGACGAGGCAGTCTCTACATTCACCATGCTCAGGAGAGTGTGTGAGGCCAGGGAAATGGTCAAAAAGCCATTCTCCATAATACTAAAATTCAGTTAAATTTAATTCATTTTATAGGTATGTGATGATGCATAGGCCATTAAATTCTCAAAATACAGGAAGTTAAAAAAATTACCCCAGAAAGAAAAATCTGGTTATCACTGAGTTTATTCACTGTGACATGCTTTCAACCTGGGCAACAAACAAAATACTCAGAATGCAAACTGGACCTTGATCCTCATGGCCTTAGGTTTCTTACTGAAGGGGACAGTCAGGCTGAAGTAATTTCACGTAGTCCCAGATTTTTGCAAAATTTCTTAAGGAATGTTTTCAACATAGTTTTTCCTTTAAAGGAGTCACAAAAGCATTAAGTTCATGAAGCACAGATAACACAGAAAATGCATCATGTTATTGTATCTCTTAACTATTTTATTTGGAGTTTTAAAATTGTATAATCATTGGCATAGGCAAACGAGAGACTTAAATTCAGGAAATATGCTTTCCAGGGATAAAATAAGTTAATTTAGAAAAGAACATTCCTTGTTCTCTTTTATGATACTTGCTAAATAAAGGTGATTCCAAAGCAATGCAGTGCAATTAAAGCTATGTGACATCAGTAGTATTTATTTGTTTGTTTGTTTGTTTGAGGGGGGATGGGAGGGAAAGAGGGAGAGAAATACTGATGTGTGAGAGATACATCGATAGGTTGCCTTTCATGCACCCGCAACTGGGGACCTGGCCTGCAACCCAGGCATATGCCCTGACTGGGAACTGAATTGGCGGTCCTTCGGTTTCCAGGCCAGCACTCAATCCACTGAGCAGCACCGGCCAGGGCCCAATATTCTTTTAAACAAGTGAATGGCCTGAGGTGAGCCTATGATTCAAAGATAAGATCACATTTTCCAACAGAACTACCATATGATGCAGCAGTTTGTCTTCTGGGTATTGATCTGAAGAATATAAAACATAAAAAAATTTCTAATTTGAAAAGATATATGCACCCCTATGTTCACTGCAGCATTATTTATAATAGCCAAGGTATGGGAATAATCTAGTGTTCCTCAATGAATAAATTTATAAAGATGAGAGAGAGAGAGAGAGAGAGAGAGAGAGAGTGTGTGTGTGTGTGTGTGTGTGTGTGTGTGTGTGTGTGGGAATACTACTCGGCCATGAAAAAGATAAGACTACTGCCATTTGTGACAACAGGCTAAGTGAAATAAATCAGATGGACAAGTACAAAAACTGTATGATTTCGCTTATATGTGGGATAAAAACCAAAAACCCCCAAACCAACAAACAAAAACAAACTCAAAGACACAGACAACAGGTGGGTGGTTACCACAGGGGAAGGAGAGTAGGAAGAGGGTAAGCACGGGTAAAGGGAGTCAGATATATGGTGATGGATGGAAACCAGACTTTTCGTAAACACATTATTGTGCATAGATATTGAATTACAATGCTGTACACCTGAAGCTTATATAATGTAATTAACAGTTTACCTCATTTAAAAAGAACATTTTCTATATGTTCAATATAGTAGTATACTGGTTCATCATAAAAGAACCAAAATTAAAAATAGCTCGGATGATTAATACCGAGCATACACGCTACATTAGATTCATTCTAAAATGCCAGAGGAGCAGTACATATACTTGGCATTTGGATAGTGCCTCACATCCATTTAGCAACCAGAAGATATAAGAAATACAATGTGGAAAAACCAACCACATTTCCTTAAACTGACTGGCCTGGACACACACTCATTCTTAACCCTTAGCATTTTCCCCCTGACAGTGTCACAATCTTTGCCTAAGGATCCCAAATAAACCCTAGTCTCAAGAATTAAGAATTTTTATAAATCACTAAAAACAAACAAAAAACTAACAAAAAATACCAAATTTACCAGTAGAACAAATGACAGAGTTACATATTTTAGTGTACTTTTTAATGCTTTTAAAAACACTGCCCTGGCTGGTGTGGCTCAGTGGATTGAGCGCGGGCTGCGAACCAGGCATCGCAGGTTCGATTCCCAGTCGGGGCACATGCCTGGGTTGCAGGCCATGTCTCCCAGCAACCGCACATTGATGTTTCTCTCTCTCTCTGTCTCTCTCTCTCTCCCTCCCTCCCTTCCCTCTCTAAAAATAAATAAATAAAATCTTTAAAAAAAAAAAAACACTATATAGTTTAAGGCATAAGAGAGAGAATCTGGTAGTACCTATACCTGTCGCGCCTTCCATCTCGGGCGCTGCTGTGGCTGTAACTCGTACACAGTTTACTGAAGGAAACCAGCTTCAGGTCAAGTTCATTTTCCAGCTGTCGAGCCTGTTTCCTGAGATCTTTAACAAAATTATAAAAGCAAATCATCAGTCACAAAACGTCTATCAGTAAACATAAAACTCACAAAACTATTCTGAAGAAACAAACTATGAAAATGGTCATATACTGATCTAGGTTCAATAAAGAAAAACTTTAAAAGGAAAAAACCAGAGATACACCCAACAAAGCAAAGTGCCACTTATTTGAAACTTTAGGTGGGGCAGGGGTGGAGAGATGCAAAATTTTAGCTTCATCCCAAACACAGCTAGACAACAAATGATGTTCTAACATCCCTGAAATTACTTCTATAGCAATAAATATTTTGTAATTTAGGGGAAAAGAACAGAAAATACAAATAACAAAGAAACTGACTATGGTTTATAACCAGGATTCTATCGATTTACTATCTAACTTTATAAAAAAGAAGTCATCACTGTTTTTGACAGGGACTTTCCTATTTCTTTATGTTCTAAAACTTTATTAGGCTTATGAAATTCTTAATAGTAGAATGACTTAGTAATTGAGCATAAAGAAAAAAATCATTGACAAAGACTTTAAAAAAATTGTCTTTCAATAAGCTTACTCAAATTCGGAGGCCGAAATTAACAATGACAATTGCTACCAACAAGGTCAAATGTAATTATGACAAAAATAACAACATAAGCAGTAAAAGAACAGAAGCAAACAAGCTAGCAGAGAAATTGGTATAGTTCACATCTGAGTGTTTGAGTGGAGAAATCACAGCCCAAAGACCCCCATCTAGATACAAGTGATCTCACTCATGGTAAAGTGGAGGTCAAAATGAAAGGGCTGAAACACAGGAAGAGATCACAGGATCTCACCTTTCAGTAACGATGAATACAAAATATTATTTCAATATACTTATCAGCAACCAGAGGTAGGAAGCAGCATAAAACAGTAGAGCATATTTTCCCACAAACCAAATCTGAGAAACTCAGCCCAGCCTAAAGTTCTGAGATTCTGAGAACTTGGCTTAGAGATTTACTGACAATCTACTTAACCTATGAACTTCAACTTTTTGTTTTTTTAAACACCTACTTTCAGGGATTTTCTATGCATTAGAAACTATGAGTTTAAAGCATCTGGCACAGAGCAGGTTGTCAATAGTAAGCTGCTATAATTATTACATCATGGTGCTTCCAAAAACTACAGCCTAATCACTGGTATTAAAGATACCAATGGCCACTTCTACATAATTTTAAAATATTTTCTAGCTAGGACACATATTTGAAATAGTAATTTTTAATATATTTTAAACAATAAGCTCACTTCTCTGTAGCTGATAACTGTCTTCTCCAGTAGAAAACATCAATAAAAGTATTTTGAAAGTATGACAGGCAAGTATAGATGAACTTGGAATTAAGTATGTTAAACCCAGTGGCTGACAGGGACAATACTGTTATCTGTGGTGGCTTCCAGAGGCTTCAGTGGGTAGCAACAGGAAACAGGTTAAAAAGGAAGAAAGGACCCGGAGAGCAGTTTCTACGCCGCAGCAAAGCAAACAGACACACTTGAAAGAAAAAGGTGAGCCTTCTCTCCGTTACCATCACGGTCCAGGAGATGAGTTCTACATGAGCCCACTCTACCCGACCATATTTTCAGAAATTAAATAAACGTACTTGGTGGAAGAGGTATAGCAAATGCAATAATTATAAATCACGCTAGTTCTCTCGACTTTCTCTGTTTAACAATATGGATCTCCGGAGCAGAGGATAAAGTTATTTCCTCTACCATCAAACGCGATTCGACACCCAACCCTCGAAGTCCCAGACTGAAGCAGCCAAGCGGACCGAGTAGGAGACATGCCGCTCCTACAACTTTCCCTCGATGGACCGGAATGACAAGTTCCTCCTTTCCCGTTTCCTACTCAATTGTCTAAGGCGATGACTCCTCCGGTCTCTCGGGCTCGGGATATTCTCGCTCGACACTCAAGCCCCTTATCCGTTACCCTCTCAACCTAGTTCCCCTCCGGCACCTCGGGCCGTCTTCCTTTCCACCCCTGCTCAGCCCTCCTTGTCCAACCACTGCCCCAGGTCCCCCAGCCTCACAGGTCAGCCCCCTACCCCAAACAGGTCGGTCTCCTCCGCCCCCAGGCACCGTGGCTCCCACGAGAGAGCCCTGCTCTTCAGCTAGACCGCTCCGGAGTCCAGGCTCTTTCCTCTGCTACTTGGCCCAGGACCCGTCCTCGTCAGCCCCTGAGCAAGACCCGCTCGAAGGCCTCGCCCTTACCTTCCCAGTAATTGCTGGTTCCTGCCGCCATCTTTGTTGTCCAACGTCAGTCGGGATAGGAGAGTAGAGGCGGTGAAGCCAGAGAGTCACCCCCGTGCCTTCTTCCGCTCTGGCGCCAGGGCCCATGGGATACATGAGCTTCCACAGACACTGCCACCTGGTGGTGTGCTCATCACTTCCCACCTTTTGAGCAGCGTGGTCGACTCAGACTTGGCGCCGGACACTCTTTGCCTTTCTGGTTCTCATATCCGTTCTCCGCGCTCCAAATAGTCATCATCGCATCATTGCATCATCGCCCTGAGCTCGGCTTATTCCTCTCTCTCAGCAGAGCCTATCTGGTTAATAAAGTCATACTAGGACACGACTCCCTGTTGCCCACATCCTCTCGCGATGTGTAGCTTCAGTAGCAGCCTCTTGCCCTGTTCTCAGAGCCAGAGGCTCTTTTCTTCCCAAGGCCGACTGTTCATCCGACCTGAGCCTGTGGCCCATTATCCCAAGATCTGACTTACGTGCTCTTCTCCAGTGGTCGCCTTTTCCTGTCTGCAGAGAGCTGGTAGAGGCCCAGCTCTCTTTCCTCTCCAGCCACCAAATCTAGAAAGTGTGTGCTAACTGCTTCCATGTGCCTCATCCAGACTCACAACCTATTAAAATCTGCTGTCCATACCCACCCTTTTAGATACATAAATTAGCACAGTCTACTTGTGTTCGCGTTTTACCAGTTCCAGCGAAATGTAGAAACCTTACCTCCTATAAAGGTATTTAAATCACATTTGTCCTTTTACCCACTCCCATCTATAATTGTCTTTAATGAATCCACTACATTCATTGAGAAGTACATCAGGTGTTATAATTTTTGTTTCAACTGTCAAATATAATTTATAGAATTCAAAAAGAGAAAGTTGACTGTTTTACCCATATATTACTCTATTTTTCTTTCTGTCTTCCTGATGTTCCAAAATTTCTTCTGTTTCAAGAATGTCCTTTAGCCATTTTTTAAAGAGTAGGTCAACTGGAGACAAATTCTATTAGTTTTCCTTCATCTGAGAATGTCTTGATTTTCCCATGATTCCTGAAAGATACTGTTGCTGGATATAGAACCTGGGGTTGACAACTTTTTTCAGCACTTGACAAATGTGACAATTCCTCTTGGCCTTTACAGTTTCTGGCTGAGAAATTGTCTGTTTGAATTGTTTTACTACTATAACTAAGGCATCTTTCCTTTCTTACTGCTTTCAAAACTTTTTTAGTTTTCAGATGGTTGATTATGATGTATCTTAGTGTAGATTTCTTTGGTTTTATCCTCTTTGGGGTTTGTTCAGCTTCTTGAATCTTAGATTTATGTTTTGCCAAATTTGGGAAATTTTCAGCCATTATTTCTTCTAATACTTATTCCGCCCTATATTCTTTCCTTTTTTCTCCTGGGACTCCAATAACATAAACGCTAGATCATTTGTTAAAGTCTTACATATCCCTGAGGCTCTACTAATTTTTTCCTATTTTCTCTTGTTCAGATTGGGTAATTTCCAGTTTTGTCTTTTTTTTTTTTTTAAGATTTTATTTATTTATTTTTAGAGAAAGGGGAAAGGGAGGGAGAAAGAGAGGGAGACACAAAATGTGTGCTTGCCTCTCACACACCCCCATTCAGGGACCTGGCCTGCAATCCAGGCATGTGCCCTGACTGGGAATTGAACCAGAGATCCTGTGGTTTGCAGGCTGGCACTCAATCCGCTGAGCCACACCAGCCAGGGCAGTCTGTGTCATCTTGACGTTGGCATCTGTTGTCTGTTTCCACTCAAGTTGCAATTTTCTGGGTTCTTGGTTTAATGAGTGATTTTTTAAATTGTATCCTGGATATTTTAGGTCAGATCTCTGGATCTTATTTAAATCTCCATTTAGGCAGGACTTCTCTAATAGTTTGCTGGTAGGGGAGATGGGAAATTGCCTTTTTACTATCAGGTAGGGGTGGAAGTTCAGGCTTTTCCTTGGCCTCTTGATATTCCAGGAGTAGGGGTCCCTTGTTACTGCTCCTCACATGGCCTCCACTGACACCATAGCAGGAGGCCTCGTGTACCTGTGCGATGGTGGAAGTCCTGGCTCCTCACTTGGCCTTCTTTGACACCTGACCCAGGAGGTGGGAAGGAGTGCCTTCATTACAGCCAGGTGAGCATGAAGTGTATGCCCCCACTCAGCCTTTGCTGGCAGTGGTTTTGCTAGCCTGTTTTCTTTTGTTCCCTGAGAATTTGGCTGGAGTAGTGCAATTGTCTAAAAGTATTCTGTTGTGGTAGGCTGCCGCTTTGCTGCTTCTTTGGCCAGGGAAGTCTTTTCTTTGGGCTTTTTTTTTTTAATCTGCACACTTTGGCATTTCTGGATTCCCCGCTTCTCTAGTACCCATTATGGGATATATGAGGCAAAAAGACAACCTAGGGAACTCACCACTGTGTCATTTCTTGGATCCCGAGGTCCCTAGCTGTTCTGCCTCCTTCTCTCCACCATTCTGAGTCTTATTGTTTTATATACAATACAAGTCTTCTGCTGTGCTTAGTAGAAGGAACAGAAATACATCTACTCCATTTTGTCCAGAATCAAAAACTGCCATTTAATTTTTAATAGATTTTAATTCTCTGCTAAATTCTTCATCTTGTCTTCTACTTTCTTGAATTTGTTCATCACCCTTAAAGTTTCTGATAACGGAAAAATCTGTCACTCCCATGGACTGTTCCTGTTTTTCTCATTTTTTATCTGATCCTGCCTTTTGAAAACACGAGTAACTTTTGATTGGATGCTGTACATGATAGGTTAAAATTTGTAGCACTTATTTGAGGCCTCAGATGATACCTTCCCCCAGAGGCAGTTCACTGCTACTTCTTGCGGGCAGTTCAGGTAGGGGCATGTCAGCTTACTCCAGTATGGGGTTGGACTAAGGCCAAGTGGAATTGTATTTTTGTAGAAATTAGTCTGTTTCTGATGAGCCCTTACTTCGAATGTATAGTCACTTAAGTGTCCTAACTGAAAGTCTATTGACCAGTGCCCTCTTCCTTGATAGGTGCTGAATTCAACTTCCTCTGACTCACCAATACAGCCTGAAGCTTCTGCTTGGCTTCGCTGCCTCTTGCCTAGCCACTCTGCTGCTAGGTGTCTCTCTCTGTCACCTCTTATGAATCCACAAATGCCACAAGGTGAAAACTTTACTATTATATTCACCCATGAACTCCCTTTGCTCTAGGATCTGGACTCTATTAGACCTTATTATCTTAGATCCCCAATCCTTCAGTTTTGTTTTTTTTTTTAATCCAGCTTTTCTACTTGTTCTTAAGGGAAGATTTCTGTTCCAATCCAATCCACTCATAGCTGGAAGCAAAACTAAATTATCTTATTATTCCTAATTCACCTGTAGGTTATTTTGTATTTTTCACATACACAATCATCTCTCTCACCAATATCAAATTTGTCTCTTCCTTATTTTATTTCTATTTTCAGGGTTCATGGCTGTGATCTCTTCTGTCAACATAGCCAAGCTGAGGTGTACGAGTGGGGTTTTTGTTTGTTTTGATGGTAGGGAGGAGTTGTAAGCATTCCAATTGTGCAGTTCTTTTATCTTGCGTGACTCTAAAATGTCCTTTTTCTTCTTTTCTTTTTTGTCACCTAATAGTCAAAGGGTGCTTCTCCATCCTTTTTCAGTGTTTTCCTTCACTAGAAGCTGTTTCAGACTGTCCCTTTAAGTCATGCCTGCCTCTTTAAATTGTCCTCATTTTGAGGTCCCAGAGCTTTGTGCTCTGATCTGCATGGACGTGATTTTTAGACCATTCAGACGTGAGGTGGAGTTTTACGCCAACTTTAGGCCCTTCCTCTGGCGTCCCTCTTCTGTCTTTCAGTTTACCTCTGCTTGCCTTCCCTCCACAAAGCTTCACATTGGAAGGGGGCTGGAGCAGGCATGAGAGAACAAGCAGAGATTCGGGGATTGTTCTCATTTTATTTAATCAGGCCGACGTTTCAGAATTATCTTACTTCAAGTATGGTGAGTGGGGTTTCTGGATAGATACACCTTTTCTTTCTTGTTCTTAGCATTATTTTGCAAAGAAATATTGGGAGACAGGTAGCTTAGGTTGTCACCAATGTTTCCAGCTGCCTGGAAGTTCACCTCCATCCTTGAAAGACATGCTCAATATAGAATTGTGTTGGAAGTTATAGAATGTTTCCCCAGCGCTTTCAAAGTACAATTTCACTGTGCCCTAGTTTCCATTGTTGGGAGTGAGTCTGACCTCTTGTATGTTGTAATGGCTAATTCTTTGAACTTAAGTTCTTTCCTCTCTCACTACTTTACTTTTTTCTCTTTGTCTTTAGTGCTCAGCAGTTTCACTGATGTGTCTAGGTGTGGATGTTTATGTTTTATTGCCTGGATGAACTGAGTTTATATTAACTATTATCAAACATGTATCAGTCTTATGTTAAATCCACATTTTTACTCTCTCCTTTGTATTTTCCACCTCTTACTCTTTGTACTACACAAGATTTTCTATGGATCTGTCCATCTGGTTCACTGCTTCTGTGCCCAATCTGCCACTACAACGATCAATTTAAATTTGGTTTCTGTACTTTCATTTCTAAAAGCTCTATTATTTTATAGTTTTCTGTGGTAGTCTCAGACTTATCTTTTCTCTGAGAACAATAAATATATTTGTTTTACAGTTGTTTCACAATGTCAACATCTAAAACTGGTGTAGAATTTTTTTGCTTTCTCATTGGTGATGTCGTATTTCTCTACCAGCGTGGTTATCTTTGTATTTGGTAATTACCCTTGAAAAATTGTGAGTTCTCCAAATCTAGGACAGAGATACCTTCCACTGAGGATCCGAGTTTAACTCAGTCCCCTAGAAGTAGTACCATGCAGCTTGACTCCTGGACCACCTAGGCTGTGCATGCCTGGCTTGGTTCTAGACAAACTTCCTACCCCCAGTTCCTTTCAAACGTGTTCCATTCTAGTCCCCCTGAATAGAAAACTGTACATATAACCCTTCCTCTTCTGCCTTCCCAACACCCACATTCTTCAAATAAAAACCCAGGAGCCTACTCCATTATCTTTGTAATTTTTTGTAAATCAAAAAGTATTTCAAAATTATTTTTTAAAAATCTAGCAGCTGTCCAATTCCATTATCATTATTGGTCCACTCCCCATCTGTCCCATTCCCTATCAATTCTCTAGGCACCTGACATCTGTCCAGCACAAAATCAAAAGCCTGTTTGATTCTGAAACACTCTGCCAGAAATCATCCAACACATAAGTGACAATAATAAATGTTGGGTTAACTCAGAATTAGTAGTGGTGCAGACCTAGCAATCCAGACCTTCTCCCTGACCCCTTCACTTTGGCTCAACCTCAGTGACAATCACAGAATATAACCCATGACAATTTCTATTTAATTTGCAATCACTTTGTACATGTTTCATTTAAAATCTCTCTACTTGCTTTTACTTTCTACATGCTTGAATGCTTTTGTACTCCAGTTCTTGCTTGCCTGTCTCCATTTCTTTCCACAGTAGTACGGAATAGGATTATATTGAACTCCAGCTAAAATGCCAAAAAAAAAAAAAAAAAGCTTTCTTTTAACATTCTACTGATTAATGTAAGGTGGAAATTATATTAAAGTTAAAATTGGGCTTTATATGCTGATTTGATTGCTTTTAAATTATGGGTCATAAATAATAATGTATTTATCTGAGGTATGCACTAAATACCATAGAGTCATAGGCATTCTACTGCAGACAGAGTAAGCTGAAGGCCTACACAATAGCTTTTACTCCTAACTGAGCCAAGAATCTATCACAGATTGGTTCAGCTCCAAAGTCCATGCTCACATCTGTGCTGTACTTCCTCTAGTGCAGACTTTCTTTTTAGAGGAGCCAGTCGCTACAGAAATACAGCTGACTTCCATTTCTGTTTCTCTGGTCTGGACTATGAGTTCCTTGTCAGCAGAGCCCATGCTTCTTATATAACTTTGTGTTCCCAATTCTTATTAGGGCAGTGGTTTCAACAAATTATTGCAAAATGAATTCATCTCCACTATGCCCAAAGATGCCAAGACAAATTCCAACTCAGCTCATCTGTAAAAACGATCAAATATTCAATAAGCAAGTTTAAAATGGGTACATAAACCTTTCAATGACCAGTTTTGTGATGTTCACTGTGGAATGATTAGACATGTGTCAGTCCAGCTGCGCTACAAACAGAAAGAAATGTGGCTATACGATGTAATTATTTCGGAAACAGTTTTCTCTTGAGTCAGTTTGAGACAGACACACTCTACAGGTGACACTGTATCCCTAGCCTGGTGCTGGTTTTCCCCTAGCACAGGTAGAGAAGCTGAATGCAAAGTTTCAAAATGCAACAGTAACTTTTCCTGATCTATTGCTTTTGAGATGAGATTATGAGACAAAACACAAAGAAAGACAAACATCATAAAATAACTTTTATACAGGATTAGTAGATCTGTTTACATATAAAAAACAGAAAGGACCTCATTACAGTTAGATTTCACATAAATTACACAGATTGACTTTTTAAAACTATGATTCAACTTTGTTTAAAGTCCCTTTTAAAAATTTCATTTTGAAGGCACAGTGCATGAAATAAACCAAAGACTGAAGCACTTGAGATGAATGAGTGTTAGGCACCTCGTATAAATAGCTATAGATTTTCCTGGAGCTGGGGAAGGTCACTCTGAAAAAAAAATGGAGAGGTGAAAAACTGATTTGTAATCTGAGCATAATAAAAAATACCATTATGTCATATCTCCGTAAAATCTGCAGCATGGCCAGCATAGAATGTACCTAGCACACTCATGGTACGCTATTTATAAAAGTCATAATCACACATATTACATAATTTACGTCCAATGGTCTCAAAATGGAAGCCTACTTTCAAATTTCATAATATACTGTCAAATCAAAATCAACTAGAACAATATTCTGAAAGTCAAGGGGAGTGTTAACCATTGCTAACACAGAGAGGAAATGGGTGCTGGGAGATACTTCTTCATGAATTATAAATCCCAGTTCAGTTGATGTTAGTCAAGGGCCCTAAAATCCTCCACCCAAAAAATCTGCTTTAATCGAAACAAATCAGAAACTCAGAGTTATCAAAAAGCTGCTATATAGAAAATCACTGAACATCAAACAGTGGAATTCTTTTTGTAATAACAACATAGTTGCTTCTGTGTAAAACAATTCCACCAGAGAACCATAACACAGGGCACTAGGTACAGCACTCACAGCTTAAGAAGCTTCTAATATAGCAGGGACAAAACCTGGCACAAGTGCATTTTTGGCAACAAGAAGATAAAACTATTTACTGCTGAGAAAAATGAAAATGGAAGAACAGGCCACGGTCACTGAGCAACCTGGTGTTAGCTCAGAAACACAGTAAGCTCAGGCATTGGCACTAGCTTTCCTTTATTTGTCAACTCATAATTCATTTTAAGTTCGAAATTCATTAATTCAGCAAATCCCATTCAGGTGAGTTACCAAAGGTAAACCAGTCAATCACACTGGGCCTGCTTGCTTCCTTTCTGAAGGATGACAAAATCCCAAAGCAAATTTCCTCCACTGGAAACTGCAAGCATTCCTTAACTAGATGGGATCCCAATCAACACCTAAACATTCAGCAAATACATCAAAACCAAAGGGTCTTTCCTCTTGAAAGTAGCTTAAGTTCACCCCATTGAACTGCATAATCAGTACAAGTACATGTACACAGGCAGACACTTTGAACATGACCTACTCAATCACTTCGCTTTTATTAAGGAGCTGGGAGGGAGGTTTACAAACTGATCATCAGGACACAAAAACATGCCTTGTGAGTAAAGAAAGGCACAACTCAGGCTTGGTCAAATTTCATAATACTGCGATACTTACTTGCCTTCATGACTCCAAAGAAAGGGAAAGTCTCTATGAGAAACACTGAAAAAATGCATTCCCCGTCCCATATGGCTTCAATGCCTTAAGCAGTTAACGTGGTCTAATATTGGGTTAGATCCACAAATGAAAGACAAAGCAAGGCAGAGAACACAGTCGTAGTAGTCATGATCCTGTACATTCATGAGAATAGTTAACACAGGCGCAGAGGCCTTGTTCTCCAGAACAATTCATTATTTAGAAATTCATTCAAGATTAAAGATTTATAGCAGAATTTGGTGTTCTTTTTTTCCAGGAAAAATTATAAAAAGAAATGTACATTCATTTCTAAAAAAAATTTACACATGCTTGAAAGGCATGGACTCAAGCCACTGTGATGTACAGTTAAAAACATGTTTAATTCAGGAGAGAAATGAATTTAAAAGGCATCCTCCAGCGAAGACCTAATTAAGTAAATGCTGTCACATCAACTTTAATTTCTTCTTGCAATGTCTGAAGAAGAGCTGGCCATTCGCAGGCCCTTTGTTGGTTTTCTGAGTCTTCATTCTTAAAAATAAAGCTGAAAAGAGCAATACCACCACATCACCCTCTTAAGGAAAATGTAAAGAAATTCAATCATATACATTTTATTAAATATTAGCACCCCACAAAATCTGTTCTATGCTATGTAGTAGGGTAAAAATGGGGTGGCAAAGGCTCAAAATTTAGAGTTGTTAATAACAGAATTAACACCAGAATGGCTTAACCTCGAACAACCCAAATTTATCACAGATGCTCATTAATAAATGTCATGACTTCATTATTCCTGCTGAACCAGATCTCGTTCTATAAAGCCATTTTGGGTGAATTCCTCACAAAACTCACTTGAATAACTTATGTGGGTGGTAAACCACTCCACATGAAGACTGAGGTGACTGATACATTAGTGGATATAGAACACGATTTGGAAAGATGAGAGAGCAAGTTTTTTGATCCCCTGATTTAGTACAAGTTCAGCAGCAACTTGGCCATTAAAACATTCAAAGATATTAAACCATTAGCATTGGTAAGACTCATACTTACAAAAAGTGTCATTTCCACTGAACAGCATTTTACAGACACAATAAAATTCAGATCTTTCAGGTCCTTGCAATAACCCAACTGGCAGTGAAAATGATACTTTTCACACCAGTGTTACATCACACAGCAGTTCATAACTTTTCTTAATGGAAAGAGCCATATTTAAATGCTTTCAATTGAACTTTTAACAAAATTGGTTGATAAAAAAAGAGACTGTCAAATGAAACATTAGGACAAAGAACCCAATCACTTGCAGAGGTGTATGTGAATTAAGCTGGCCAAGCTATTTCAGTAACAGTATACTACAACAGGGCATAGGTTTGGGCTGGAGCATAAGTGTATGTAGATAGTTTGTATTCAAATGTAAGTTACAAATGTGCCAAGTAGGTTTCTTTCACACTTCCAGATATTTTCAGTAGCATTCAGATCTTGTAGATTGCTGGGTAATCTGAAAACCACAAGTGTACAACATAGAAAAAAGGTTCAAATTTAGGGAATATTAAAGAATTAAGCATTCCTAGAATAACTAGTGTTTCACAGATAAAAGCAGCAGCACCTATGGGTTTTACGAAGTTAAAAGATAGGCAACATGAGTTTTAGCTTTTGCTAGATCTCCCTCTTAACTCCATTCAAACGGACATTCAGATCTTTTACAACAAAGTCAGTAAGTTCTCCCTTAAAATGGGGATCTTAAAACTTTGCTAAATCTTACACAAGAGGTAGTGAAATCCTGCTGAGAGCACAGGCCACCAGTTCTGATCTAGCCTTAGAACAGGTAGAAAGCGAATGCGGAAGCCCATTTATTAATTTCTTAATGTTACATGTTTAAAAATCAATTCAGCCTCCACTAAACCTGAATAATAAGAGAAACTCCAGCTATTTAATAACTAGAGAAAAGTACTCCTCAGTAGGTTAAGAAAACCTTGAGTTTTAAAGCTTTATGTCAGATTCTGACTGCTGTCCCTGCCTTAATGTTTCTGGATTCTTTTGGCCATTTAAAATAAAGGAGAGAAAAAAAAAGCTAAAGCCACTAGGAAACACCTGATGTGCAAAATGCAACATCCACTAGTTGGCTTTATGCAGTTAAAACATAAGCTCCACACAGCTCATCTTAAATTAAAATGAAAAACAAAGTGGCTGTCCCATCTCTGCTGCATAAATAGAAAGCAGATTAAAAAAAGAAAAAAAATTTAAGGAGGGGAAGTTCAAAACTGCCAGCCAAATTCACAGAGAATACAAATTTAGCAAGTTAACTTCCCAAAGCTCTTTGAAGAAGCAAGATAGTCTCTCTTCTTAATGCAGTGTCTCCCAAGAGGAACTATAGTTTTCCTTGGTTCTTATGCTGGGAGATACACAAGGTGTGTGTTTCAATGTTTGCTAGAATATAATGTCTCCTCCTCAGTGTCCGTCTCATCCTGGAACTCATGGCTTAAGAGGGACTTCTTGGAGCCGGTTGCCATCATGCGAATTTCATCTTCATACTCATCGTGATGCTGCCGGAGCCGATGAAAGCCATCCTTGTGTCTGTTAGACTTGATTGAGCAGATGCACCAAATAATGCAAGCTGTCAGGACCAATGCCGACATGGTGGCACCTGCCAAACAAAACCACCATGTGAATGGTGTTTTACTTTAAGGATATAAATAAACAGCTACTTAAAATGACACTTTTAATAATATGCCATTCATTTGTTTTATTTTTATTTCATGCACTTCAAAACAACCTTTTTATTATTACAAAAGCAGTATATTCATAGCACGCAAATTTAAAAAAACACAAAAAGAAAAATTACAAAAAACCCAAACCAAAAATCCCACATCTTCACATTTTCATTACCTCAAGATCACTTTAACAACCCTAGAGCATATTTTTCCAGATTTTTCTTCATGCATTTGTACGTATTTGCATTTTTATTTTACCGCAATGAAATCAAACTGTGTCCACTGTTCTGCAACTTATCAAAGGCTTTTTTCCCCTCTCTTTCTGGTAAGTTTTCATCTCATTTAAAACCCCTCATTTATTTAAAAGATTTGTAAATAAGGTTATCAGAATAAGAGTCTTAATAACAGAAAATAACAATAAAATAATAAATTAAGTTCATGCCAGCAAATGGGTGGCAGAGCCAGATTTAAACTGTGGCTGAATCCTAGCTCCTGCGTTTCTAACCATTGGGAACCATACTTGATCTGGTTCAAGATAAGGACTCTTTACTGTAAACGCTCCACAAGGGCTCTGTGATCTGACCATGTTTCCTTCTCTTCTTCAACTAGGGATCCCCCACACACCCTGTAATAAAACTTGGTTATACTGCATCAAGTCCAAGTTGCATAGAAATGAACCAAGACTCTTTGTGCAGGAAGATACAACACAATATTTCTTTTACTACGTACATTTTTCTTTCTAACCTTTCAGCAATTCAAGCAACGGCACACATTAATCCTGGAGAAAAGAAATAATTCCTCCTTCCAGGATGATGGAAAACAGAACTAAGTCACAGTCCAAGGGACTTATGACCTGAATATAAAGCAAGTCATTCATTGAGTCAACAACTCTTCATTAAGACCCACTGCATGCCAACCACGGCCCTAGGCACGGGGATGCAGGTAAACTCTCTGTTCTCTCAAACCTATGCTTCAGTGGGAGAAACTAAATACAGACCAATAAATGACTGAATATGTAATATAATGTCGGATAGTGATAGTTGCTATAATACAAGCAAGTGGGTTAGGGTCAGTGACAGGGGTACTACTGGGTTGGCCAAGAAATTCATGTGGTATTTTCCGTAGGACAGTTCTGGCAGTGTGTAGCTATCTTTAACTTCATTAGAAACAATTTTGTTAGGTTGTATTGTGGCAGCTGTCATATCAGCATGCATTAAAAAAATCAAAATTGGTGATTTTTTGTATAGCTGTTTTAATATTGAAGATGGGAGAAAATATACAACATTTTCAGCATATTATGCTTAATTATTTCAAGAAAGGTAAAAATGCAACTGAAATGCAAAAAGAAAGACTTGTGCAGTGTATGGAGAAGATGCTGTGACTGATCGAATGTGTCAAAAGTGGTTTGCGAATTTTCATGCTGGAGATTTCTCACTGGATGGTGCTCCACAGTCAGGTAGAGCAGTTGAAACTGACAGTGATCAAATTGAGACATTAACTGAGAAAAATCAAAGTTATATTACGTGGGACAGAGCCGACATACTCAAAATATCCAAATCAATAAAGTTATTGTGAAAATGAAAAATGCATTTCCCATTTTATGGGAAAAACTACACGGACTTTTTGGCCAACCCAATATTTTCACCAAGTGTGATCAGGGAAGGCCTCTCTGTGGAGAGGGCATCTGAGTACAGACCTGAAAACGTGAGGGGAAGCCATGAAAACACATGGGGGACAGCGTTCCACCAAAATCACGTTCAGGTGAGGAGACATTAGAATAAAAGTGATTAGCTTCAGGTGGTTATAGAGGGGACCCATTCTCAAAATGTCAGGCTGGTGTTAACTTCAACTACCAAAAATTTAAATTCCTTTACCTGATACAGTTACCACAAGCTCCCTTGGCAAACCAAATATCCGGTTATCTGTGTCAAAGACTATCACCACAGAACTAGCTGCATCATGATGCACAAAGACCTAGAGAGATAACGTACAAGAAGAAAAGGTTTACTTAAGGTATATTGCATCCCTGTTGTATTCCTAAGACCTTTTTTAGCAAGCCACAGAAATGATCCACTGTCATCTCAAGTATACAAAATGCTAAAAAAAAACCCCTTTTGCTGCTAAAAGATACAAAGATAACAAGATATCATAATCAAGAGCTGGTCATACTTCTAATGTTATTCCTCCCAGCTTTCTAACAAGAGTTTCAAACTAAAATAGAAGTACTCTTATGAATAGCATTTCCATGACACCACTCAGTGCGAGTCTCTTGCCTGTGAGTGTTGTTGCTGATACCCGTCTGCGATGGCGTTGATGTTGTGGACGCCCGGGGCGAGCAGGACGTGGAAGTAGCCTCCCTCCTTCGTGTGCACCTTTATTCCTTCATTGAGTACGATGACTGCGTTAGAGACTGGTTTTCCAGTCTTATCTTTAACAAACCCATGGACTCCCTTGTGAACCTGAAAAGATATTTAAAACATAACTTGATGTTTTCATAATGCCAGGTGATCTGGCAATAGTTTGAGGCATGCCAAAAACAACAAACAAACAAAACAACAAAATCTCCATAAGACTGATCTGTCCTTCCCCACTGACTGGCCTTGTCTGCTACTCACTCACCGCTTCAGAGCCACAGAGACAGACATAAGGGAGAAGAGGACTTTAATACAGTCAAAGCCAAAAGTGTCAGACCCCAAATCTTCTGATGACTTTAATGATTTACTGCCCACCCTAGTCCACTGTCTCGAGTAACCCTGTGTGACATTCAAATGAGAGCCTGCAGCATCTCCCAGGGTTCAATTACCTAAATCACAGCAGATTCCAGATATGTGATCTCATAGCACCTATTTAGGCAATATGAAATTAACAAAATTCACCTTTCTAGATGCATTTAAAATAGTATACATTTTTGGTAAAAGATTAAGAGAATGTTTTGATAAAGGTTTTCATTGCACATATTCCTGGGAATTGGCTTCTGGTTAAAAGAAAAGACTCACCTCCACCAACATGCTAAGAAGAGATTTTTTATTCTCTGCCCACAAGGAAGGCAGTTGTGCTGCGCTAGGGAAGTAGCAGCAGCTGGTATATACTGTGATTTCTGGACAGTGGCCGTAGGTGACACTGTAATCCTGGAATATGAAATTCAAAAGCAAATGTAAGAAAATTAGTAAGAAAAGTAAGAGTGAGACTTTATAATGCAATGAACAGAATGAGTGGAATAAAAAGAAAACCTGGGTGACATAAACAAAGAATCTGTAAATCATTTTATATCACATCTAAATAAATCACTCGGTATTATAATCAGTCATACACATGGCTGCTCCTAGAGGGCCTGGGAGACCAGGGACTACGTCCAATGCATTTCTGTGTCTCCAGTGCTTCCCACAGTGTCTGTCAGGTAGAGGGGGGTTATCAGGGTCTGATGAATAAATGAATGATGAGTGAGTGCATGCAATAGGCCAGCTTCCCTCTAAACCCTAGAACTTCACTGTTATTCTCGGAGCTCTGGAGGCAGAAGCACAAACACTTGCCCTCTGATACCCTCAACCTACAGCCTTAAGCCTGATGGTGACAACAGCCACTGTTCCTGTCCAGGCACAAGAACTGCTTATGTGAGCACGTTCCAAAACTTAACTTACTACCTTTCCCCGCAAACCTGTTCATTTTCCTAATTCAGTTGATAGCATTAACTCGTTTTCTCACACAGACATGACAGCTCTTGTCTTTGACTTCAGTGTCTTGCTATCATCCATAATTTGCCAAATCATGTCAATCCTACCTTTACAGTATCTCTGAAACTTAACTCCTGACTCCACCCCCACTGCCACTACCCCAATCTAGGCCTTCCATTATTACCCGTCTAGGCTACTTGTCTGTCTTTAACGCTAAACCAGGCTCCCTGTACCACGGTCTCTCCTTCCTCCAAACTATCTCAGCCCACTGCCGAGAGATTAATTTTCCCACAGAACAGTTCAGACCACATCACTACACAGCTGCTCAAAACCTTTAGTGGCTTCCCATTCCTTACTAAAGCAAAGCATTCAAAGCCCCGAACTCTCTTTCCACTCTTGTCTTCCACTGCTCTCCATCACACACCATATTCTAACCAAACTAGACCTCAGCCCACTGCTTCCTCTTCCTGAAATGCCCTGCTGATTCACCATCTCCGCCCAAATGCCATGTCCTCTATAAAGAGAAGGCTACATCTCTAACTAGGTGTAATCTGTTCTGTCTTTAACTTCTCATGGCATGTTGAAAGTTGCTCTCTTCTAGATCAAACTGATTAGTTCTGTAACATAGTTATGAAGTCATTTTTCTGGCTATACATGTGAATGGAATGATGAGCTAACCTTCCATCTGCTAACTACTCCTGACTAATCTGAAGTGGATGGACAACCAATTAAAATACCATCAGAAAGAAATTAAAGATGAGCCAAATAAATGGAAAGACATCCTGTGTTCATGGATAAGAAGACAATACTGTTGACACACCACCCAAAGTGATCTGCAAATTCAACACATCCCCCAACAAAATTCCAACAGCCTTTTCCTGCAGAAAAAGAAAAGACAATCTTCAAATTCAAATGGAATTGAAAAAGAGCCTTGAATAGCCAAAACAATCTTGGGAAATAATAAAGTAAAAGTACTCACACTTCCCAATTTCAAAACTTACTACAAAGCTACAGTAATGAAACCAGTGGTCCTGGCACAAGAAGAGACACACAGACAGACAGAATAGAACTGCAGGCCCAGCAATCAGTGCGCACATCATCTCTGGTCAGTTAATTTTTAACAAGGGTGCAAAGGCCATTCAATGGGGAAAGAACGGTCTTTTTCAAAAAATGGTGCTCAGACAACTAGATTTCCACATATAAATAAATGAAGTTGATCTCCTACTTCTTATCATATACAAAAATCAACTCAAATGTAAGAGCTAAATCCATAAAACTCACTAGAAGAAACCATAAGGGGGGTAAATCTTTGTGACCTTAGAGTTGGCACTGAATTCTTAGATATGATGACAAACACATGTGCAAAAGAAAAAGATAATTATGACAAACAAAATTAAAACATTCTGTGCATCAAAGGGCATTATCAAGAAAGTGAAACCACCACCTACAGAATGGGACAAACTATTGGTAAATCAAACATCTAATAAGGGCTTAGCATCCAAAATATATGAAGAGTTCTTATAACTCAACAACAAAAAGACAAACAACCCAATTCTAAAATGGGCAGTAGACTTGAACAGGTAGATTTTCCAAAGAAATATACTCATGGCCAATAAACACATGAGCATCTGCTCAATGCCATTAGCCATCAGAGAAAAGCGAATCAAAACTACAATGAGGTGCTACTTCACACTCACCAGAATGGCTATCATTTAAAAAAAGGAAAATAAAGAGTACTGTCACAGATATGAAGAAACTGGAACCTCTGTCCATTGCTGGTGGGAATGTAAAAGTTTGGCTGATATGAAAAACAGTTTGGTGGTTCCTCAAAAAGTTAAACATAGAATTAGAATATGACCAGCAATTCTACTTCCTGGTATATGAGGTCTGTCCAGAAGGCATCCAGTCATGTAATATAAAAAGTAGAGACATTTACTGAAGAAGATACAAGATTCAAGAAACACCGTACACAGGACAATGACATCTGAGACTCCTTCGAAGGAGGCACCTTGGGATCTCACGCAGTTATCCCTATTGCCGTCAGCTTCCCTGCTGTATTTTCCTGAATCTCATCAGTGGTCTAAAATCTATTCCTTTTCAAAGGTGATCTTAGTTTCTGGAAAAGCCAGAAGTCACAGGGTGCCAAATCTGGGCCACAGGGGGGCTGAGTCATTTGGGTGATTTGATGTTTTGTCAAAAAACTGCACCAGACGTGATGCACAGGCGGGCGTGCTGTCGTGAGGAAGCTCCCAGTCACCAGGTGCCCAGAGCTGCGGCCTTCTGAGTCATCTGAGTGGTCTCCTTGGAGCCATGTTCGAGCTTAATGCAAAATATGATGCAGGTTTGTTGCTGTAATCACTTAGTTGTTTTGAATGTGACAGCCACACAATACACACGCACACGCAATGGCGTCTACAGTCCCCACTGACTAGTACAGTGAAGTCATCATTGTTCAGGCATGCACATTCCAGCCCACTCTCCTTGGTACCAGGTTACATTGAGGTTGTGCAAACCACATAAACTGCTCATTATATTAACAATGGCTGGACTTTTTCCAGACAGACCTCGTAAATCCAAAAGAATTGAAAACATGGAGTGGAACAGATATTTGTACACAAACGTCCACTGCAGCATTATTTTCAATAGCCAAAAGGTAGAAACCACTCAAGTATCCACCAAGAGATGAACCAATAAACAAAATGTGGTATATATATACAATAGAACATTATTCAGCTATAAAATGGAATGGAGTACTAAGACATGCAATAAAATGGATGAAACCTGAAAAATTATGCTAAGTGAAAGAAGTCAGACACAAAAAGACAAATACTATATGGTTCCGCTTATACGAAACACCTGGACTAGGCACACACACAGAGACAGAAAGTAGACTGGAGGTTAACAGGCTGGGAAAATGAGGAGGGACTGTGCAGTGGATGTGGAGTTCTGTCTTAGGTGATAAAAAAGTTTTGGAAATAGATGGTTTGGGCTGGTGATGTTCGCACAACATTGTAAATGTAATTAATGTCCCTAAATTGTACAATTAAAAATGATTAAAATGGCAAAACAAAACAAATGCTGCCATAGATTTCGTTGAGGGCTATCGTGTCAAGAAAGCCATGAGGCAGATGCCATCTACCTGCTTATTTCAGAAAAGTCAATGGCCAATATTTATGATTGCATTCTCACTGTATTCTATGAAGCGTACCTTCATGCTGCCCAGGTGACTGTGCCATTCTGCTCCACGCATTACTCCTCCTGGAATATTTTCATCTATAAAAGCATTAAGAAGTATAGGATCAACCAAACCAAAAGGCAAGACCCCTTCCCTTGCCCCAAGCAGCAACGATAACAGGGGGTAGGGAAAACACCTACCTGATTTATTTGGGCAGCTGGGCTGACCCAAGTGCATCGATGGGTGATTATTTGCATAAAGCGATGCCAAGTGCTTCAGAGTCTCTTTGTTTTCCACTAGAAAGGAAAAATTCAGAAGTCAGGGAAGAAATACAAAAGATGTTTTTCCAAATTCAAGTTCTGGGTTATAAGCCATTTTTGTCTCCTTGCGCCACCCCACTGAAGCTTATCGAGAAGTTATTAGAATTAATACGTGGTTCTGTTTAGCCATTGAATGATGACTAAAAAGACACACATCTTCCTTACATTCAAAAGTATTAATGTTTAGTTAGAAGACACACTATCACACCAAAATAAAACTTGCTTTGGTATGTTTAACTACTTTCTTGGGCAATTGTGGCCTACTAATAATTTCTTGTAAGCTGCACTGAAAATGACACAAACTTTCTCCATATACAATGGACCCAAAAAGAGTCAACAAAGCAATTGTTTTTTAATTATTTTTTAAAGATTTTATTTATTTAGTTTTAGAGAGAAGGGAAGGGAGGAAGAAAAAGAGGGAGAGAAATATTGATGTGTGAGAGAAACATCAGTCAGTTGCCTCTCAGAAGTCCCCAACTGGGGACCTGGCACCCAACCCAGGCACATGCCCTGACTAAGAATCAGAGCAGCGATCTTTTCAGTTTTCAGGCTGGCACTCAGTCCACTGAGCCACACCAGCCAGGGCAGCAAGCAATTGTTTAGCTCACCATAAGGTACAACCAGTCAATTAAGGTTTAAAGCAGGGAAGGGCTATTCGGTATGGTGGCTTATTCACTTTTGCATTCCCAATGTGTACAGACACAATCATCGCTCAGTAAATGCTTGTGCACTAAATCAAACAGATGTGATGAAATGGCTCCACTCAATAAAGCTAGGCCATCATTAGATCTGATCTCTCACGAGGAACTGTTTAAACTGTTGACATATGTACAATCATATCAGGTTGGTTATTTGTTGAAGGAGTATGCTCAAATGCTTACCATTTAAAAAAATTTACAAGGGACGTTACTTAATTGGAATTTTGTATCAAAGCTCAAATAGTATAAATGTAAAGTGGCATTCTAAATACCTGTTTGTACTGGCTTGTCATATGGGTATGTGACCAGCACGGAACCACCATCTAAAGCCACAGAAAGACTGAAGTCTTGTTTTCGAATCAAATTCTCAATGATGGCTTTAGTCTCAGGCTGGGAAGCATTATCTAAAAAATAAAAAAGTAAAATGTCAAATAAGCTTTAAAATTTTAGTATAAGCAGCTAAGAAAATATTCTCTAGTTGAACAATCATAAGGCTAACTTACCAAATCTGTAGTAAGTACTTTATTACTCCATAAGCCACTATCTCAAGCAAGAAAGGTACATTTTAAAGCGTAGGGTATTTTCAGTGTACATATGTCAAGATAATTGTGCAAAGGCTGATGACTCCAAGCAAGTAAGAAAACTCTTAGTGGAAACTAAAAGGGAGGAACACATCCTCCTTTACAAAACAATTTAGGGAATATATAACCTATCTTTGAATGCAGAGATTTTCAGAGAGCAGGTACTTTCTGTTTTCTGTGGCACTGTTTGTTTGCAAGAGTAAAAAACTAAGTGCCTACCAGTACAGAAATGGTTGAATGAACAAGGGCATTGCCATACATTAACAGTGCCATTAACACAACTGCTAGAGATCTACAAGCACTGAAATGGAAAAATGTCAGTGACATATTCAACGAAAAGTTTCCAGAACAGTATGTGTAGTGGATGACCCATCTAAGTAAGAGGGAAATAGGCCCCTTCAAACGAACACACAAACATTGTGTGTGTGTGTGCACGCGCACATGCGGGAGGGTAAAAGATATTAAACGTCTCTCTAAGACCAGTGATGGAACCTTTGATGTTACTGATTGAGTTTCTAAGAAAGACTTTAATTACTTTTGTAAATTATAAAGGAGAAAATTTGAAGTTTTCTAGATGCCCGTATTTATTTATACCTTACATCTGCCACCTAGAAAAAAGTACCCCATTACTCATGTACAAAATAGGATCAACCAATCTCCTAGCAAAGAGAAATGAAATGATCTGCAAAGTACTCTGATGGCCTAAAAATTAGTCTTACTTGTGAAGTCTGTATCCAGGTCTTTGTCGTGAGCGTTTGTTTGACCTGTCTTTGAAGTGCAGTCTTTCTCCTGTGCTCTCTCTCGCCCATCTGGGTTGAGAGAAGGGACGATCACAATTCTTGTCCTGTCAACCAACTGAAACAGAAACAGAAGTCAGTGAGTTTATTAGCTGTAGGCAGAGTCAAAAGGTACCTACCATGCCTCAAATGGAAAATCTTTGTTGTTTGTTTTAAACACAGATTTAAAAGGCAAAACTAATAAAAATAATCTCTTGCTTCAAGTACATTAAAAAAGAAACAAAAAACTACCGCAGAATTAATGTTCACAGAGACCTCCTGATGACTTACAACAGGGGTCAGAAAACCACTGCCTGCAGACTAAACCCAGTCTGTTGTCTGTCATTGTAAATAAAATTTCACTGGCACATAGTCATGGCCACGACAAGACACTTTTTGTGCTGCAAAGGCCAAGCTAGTAACAGAACATCTGCCCCACAAAGCCTGAAATATATACTGTGTGGCCCTTTATAGGAAAAGTTTGCTGACCACTGGCTTAAATCAATAAAAATGATAAGGCTGTATTTTCCAGATAAAAATACTAGAATGTATAATCTGACAAACATCAGTGTATGTCTGGAAACAATGAGACAGAGGAGTTGATATCAGTATGTCAAAAAAAATGAAGTAGGATATTTGTCAGACCCATGTACTTTCTTCTCCAGATACTTTATCTGGAGATAAAACGCAGATACAATAGCTACGTATGTGGCACGAACTAATTTCTGATATACTTCATCCTACATAGAATAAGTGATCCCCGGTTTGTTTATTCCATCAAAATAGTTTATAGATTGAAAATAATTGAGACCCTGCAATTAATTGGTCCTTAAATCTCTCTTCTGGGGAGATTTTTCTCCTAAAGTACACATGCACGGGCTTCACCACAGGTCTCCCATGTGAATATTTTCTTGAATTTGCCAAACAATTCTGTCCCTTAGTTCAAAACCAACAACAATCTAAAGTGAGCTAGTTCCAGACCAATGAGACCAGTGAGGTAAATTCTCATAAAGTAGGAGTTTTGAAATTCCTAGGTGTTTTACCTAGGGCAAATAGTCTCATAACCATAAGGTCAGTAGGTAGCAACTCTGCCCAAACGCTGGAGTAACCTAAGTAGCTTTCCAAGGAATACTGATGCCTCTGGGGGTGAGGCCCAGTTGTTGGTATTTTTAAAAACTTCCCAGATGTTTCTAGTGTGTAGCCAGGGTTGAGAACCACTGTCCCAGATACTCTCCCATTTTAAAAAAAGAACAAAAAATGTCACTGAGATATGCAACTCACATGAAACAGTTCATGGAATTTACTTTGCCTAAGATTGTAAAATACTTTTTGATCAAGTCTGATATAAATTAATCTTATTGAATTCCACAGTTTCCTTCTGATCCTAATCAAGACATATACTCTTTCCAAATTTCTTTTAGGGGAGGTGGCACGGTGTAACCAAACAGCACAGGCTTTAGAGTGAGAGACGCTTGGGTTTAATCCTAGTTCCACCACTTACTAGCTGTGTGACTTCACGCAGGTTATCGAATATCTCTGTCTCAGTTTTCACATGTATAAAATGGAGATAACACAATTGCAGGGTTGACAATTAAATTATGATGGATGTAAAGTACTTGTTACAGAACCTGGCAGACAGTAGGTATTAAATAAATATTAGTTCCTTTCTCCTTCTCTAAGTTCTATGTAGACAGTGTCAATTAGTGAGTGCTCCAGGAGCATACACACTCTCTCCTTCTGTTCTCTAAGACAGCGCAGAACTAGGCTGCTTAATCCTAGGTGACTAAACCTATGAATGCTTTTTGTAGTCATGGATGGGTAAAGTAGACAATGCCATACTGCTTTTTCTAAAATCTCTAGTCAGCCAAGATATCCAATAATTTTGCATTTATTACATGAAAAAAAACCTGTCCTTCACCTAATTTTTTACTATAGTATCCTAGTTACAAGTAACTAGGAATGAAAGTCCCTCAAGTTAGAATGTACAAAACTGTAAGGGAAGATTGCAGGGATAACTTGACTATTAAATAAGGAAGCAGATGACTGAATAGAAATCTTTAATATTTTTCCTCTATGTCTCTTAATTGTAATAGAAAGACACGATTAATAATGAGTATATACAAAGAGTCATTTTTAAGAGTGAGGTTTATAAGGCACTAACAGTGCCTGTGTGTGAAATCTAAGAAGAAATCAAACTCTCAAAATGATGCCTTGATATCAATGTAGCACTGAGCTTTTCCTGTTAAAGCATGTCAAAACAGGCTGTTCTCTTACTTGGGTAACAGCTGGATTCTTTTTGTAGTTTAGGCAGAGAAATTCTGCCAGAGCCAAAAGCAGCTCAGTTCCGACAGGAGCATTTCCATGGATACCAGCAACAAAACGAATCTTTGGTTCTTCAGGCTCAGACACGTTGGGCTTATTGGATATTTCAAGGGACCAAATTTGACGATATTCCACACTCTGTCCCAAACTATCAAAAACCAGAAACACAAATTCAACAAGTAATCGAGCATTATATAATGTTAATGCTGACATAAATTTTTTTAAGAAAATGAAACATGAAAAGTCTTACAAAACCTTTAAAAAATATTATCCTCATGCCAAAAGACCTTAAGAAAATTAGTTTTCCTTGACCAAAAAAAGAGAAGTGGTGAAAGATTATGACTTAGTTTTGCATTCCTCCAAATTCAGTCATTCTCATGCCATTTTCACAATAGTGGTCCTATCTTCTGCAACCTTCACTGATATTTAGTTAACATACAAGGGAGACCTAAAAAACTCCCACATTTACTTATAAAAAATTGTGTATTTATTCATACATGTTTAAACTTCAGTCACCCTCAAAGTACTCTCCATTTGATGCAATACACCTACTGAGACGTTTTTTTTCCACTATTCACAACAGTTTTTGATACCTTTCAGTGCTTCTGCTGTTTTTCCTTTCACCTCTTCCACAAGGACAAAACATTTCCCTCTGAGGGCTCTTTTCATCCAGGAAATAAAAAACGTTGCTGGGGGCAAGACTGGGTGAATAGGGAAGGTGGGGCACCAGGTCATGTCGTTTCTCTGTCCAAAAACTGCTGAACATTCAGGGTGGTGTGGGCAGGAGCACTCGTAAATCACCCATCATGAAATAGGCAAATGCACTGAGTCTTCAAACAAAAATCAGTGAAGCCCCACGCAGCCTCTCACAATGATACCAGCTGGTACACTGATACAGATGGGTTCCTAAAACACTAACCAAGCAGGGGAAGCCTGTACTACAAGGGGCCTGCACTGCAGAAGACAATTCTGTTTTATTTGGGGGTCCCCCTCACTTAAATTTTTATTTTGGAAAAATATAAATATAGAAAGATATAGAGAATCTTAGTTTTAAATCAAAATTAATTTAGATACTTTAAGACTTTATAAATGCAATACCAGTAGTATCACAGTAAAAATGACTTAAAATGCTCTTCTTGCCCAAGAGCTCTGCTTTCTTTGATATAAAAGAATATTTATCACAGTTAGATACAAAAAATATATTCACATTAAGTTGAGAAAAATTAACAGAACAGAAAAATTATTGCTTCCTGACCATGCTATTCAACACACTCATCCCGTCTGTGGACCACGCGGACCATCCTGTGCCCACCATTGGCAGGTGTTGTATATTTGGGGAAAATATTTAACTAAAAAGTCATCTTGAATTGAAAGGTTAAAACAATTTAAATGAACATAGTAAATGGATAGCAAAATAATTTCCTATTTTTTATTTTAAAATAGGCTCTATGTGGCACTAAGACAGACAATATTAAAACCTAAACTAGGCAGAAATAGTCAAGATTCAGTTTAGGAAGAAAGACAATTAGTATTGCCAAAGTAACTATGACTCTTTTCATTTATGAACATTATAAACCAGAATTTGAAAAACTAAATTTGCTGGTAAAATTAAAAGGACCGATGATGAAAAACAAAGTAAAGAAGTAAAAAGCAGCCCTGGCTGGTATAGCTCAGTGGATTGAGCGCGGGCTGCGAACCAGGTATCGCAGGTTCGATTCCCAGTCAGGGCACATGCCTAGGTTGCAGGCCATGTCCCCCAGCAACCGCACATTGATGTTTCTCTCTGTCTCTCTCTCCCTCCCTTCCCTCTCTAAAAATAAAAAATAAATAAAAAATTAAAAAAAAAAAAAGAAGTAAAAAGCAAGCCCTGGCTGGTGTAGCTCAGTGGATTGAGTGTGGGCTGCAAACCAAAGCATCGCAGGTTCAATTCCCAGTCAGGGCACATGCCTGGGTTGCAGGCCACGGCCTCCAGCAACTGCACATTGATGTTTCTTTCTTTCTGTCTTTCTCCCTCCCTTCCCCCTCTAAAAATAAATAAATAAAATCTTAATAAAAAAAAAAGAAAAATATTTGTTTAAAAAAAAAAAGTAAAAAGCTAGATAGCATTCATTAGGGCTGCAGCAGAGAACTGTAAGCTCAGGGCAACATGTAAAGGCCCCCACCTGGCAAACAACAGAAATCAACAAATCCAGGAAATAGTTTTGTTGTAACTGCAACACGACCTAAAGAGGATTTACAATGAAACTGTGAAAGTGAGGTAGAGAAGCCCCAGAAAGTGAAGATAAAGACAATCTCAGCCACCAGTTTTACATCAGCCATTCTGCTATTTTCCTGAGAATGTCAATAACATATGTCCCTAAGCCTTCAGGGAACAGCATCGGTTCAGCTGTGGACAGACATGAGCAGTGATTTTCAACCTATAAATATCACCTCATATGGGAACAAATCTTTGTAGCTGTGATTATGGTAAGGCAGTGATTTTCAACCTTTTTCATCTCACTGCACACACAAACTAACTACTAAAATTCTGTGGCACACCAAAAAAATATGTTTCTTGCCAATGTGACAAAAAATAGGTAGAATTTTGATTCATTCACACTGGATGGCTGTTGTTATGTTGGCTATTGTTGTGTTGGCTCTTGTCATTTTTTTTTTATTTGATAATCTAAGGGAAAAGAGGTCAGTGCTCCTGACTAAATAGTCAGGTACTGCCTGCTTTAAAAAATTTCGTGGCATACCAGTGTCCCTCTTGCGGCATACCAGCTACAAACTGCTGGACTAAGCACAGAAAATGACAGTAACCAGGCTTAATTTTCTTATTTGAAAAAAAGAACAATCCCTGACAGGTAAGCTCATAGTTCCAAATCTGTCCCTTGCTCCCAGCAAAATAAAATGAACTAAGTAATATTTAGTCAGAACATGAATCTGCAGCTAAGAAGTAAAAAGGTTTTTAAATTAGTCAAAGCAATCACTAGCAAGAAAAATTTCACATTTCCTGTGGGCACAAGACATACATTGCTAATCTAACAAATTATTCTCCTCCAGATTTCCAAGGTTCATTGTCAGAAAGCTCTCCAAGCAAATATGTTTCGAAATAAGTAAACTTCAACTCTATACATTCAGCTACCAAATAAATGACCAGAACTGTTCAACATAGCTTATGCTGAGTGAAACTTAAGAAACAAACAAGCAAACAAACAAAGGAAAGACAGAAAAGTGTGGCAGTAAGGAGACCCTTACTTGGTAAGATTTGTGATATGTGGATAGTTCATCACGAGTCCTCTCAGAAACTCTGATAAGTCTTTGTATGAATGGTATCGATAAAGAGCCAGGTTTGAGGAGGAGCGTAGCATGAGGCCTTCCAAACCATTTTCAGCTGAAAGGTCTTTAATTAAAGCTTCAAACTCTTTAGTAGTTGGATCACTGGTGTCATCAGTGGTGGTGCTATCTCCTTTTCCTTTCTTCGATTCATTGTTTGAATCTGTTGAAGATCGAACAAGTGTGAAGTTGACCTGAATGGCACCGTCACTCCTTACGGTCACGTTCTTGGTAACTGGATTATACCTGTGATAAAGGAGACAGATCAGAGCCACGCCTCTGCAGCTGGAGTGCACAAGCCCTGGAGAAACCAAGGTGTGCAGACAATTTGTGAATCCTGGAGATAAACGTGATGCATCTTCCCAAAAGAGTCTAATTTTTAGCTTTGTGGTAATTTGTTTTAAACATTCAACAAAGAACAGACATGGGCAGACTGTAAAACATACATGAGTTTTTAAGATTAAATATATGACTTCAAAATCAAGTTTGTACTTGCAGCGGATACCCTCATGTCTCCTGGAATCTGAGTTCACTTGTCTATCGTCAGGATGTATGGTTCGGAAAGTCTGAGAGGTACTAACTCAGGACATTATCTACCAAACAATCATTCTTGCCCTATTTTTCAGATACCTTGCTGCTTTAGTTTTTTCCAATACTAGGCCAAAAAGGAAGAAAAACAGGAAAGACCTCATTACCCCATCAATTTATGGACCACTAGATATTTGAAAATCACTTTTTTAAAAGGTAATGAAAACTATACATGTTTTCACACACTCACCCTTACTTCAGTGGCTGTTCAAACTAACTCCTCAGAAATAAGATAACTAGTAGGGGCAGGGAGAATATCCTGTGGTAACATCTGCACTTCTTGAAATATAAAAAAAGCCAACTACAAGAGGGTGAAAATGGTAAGTCTCAGATTAAACAGTCAGGTGGTCTAACTCTAAGCTGTTTATAAAAGAGGGGGAAATAAAGAAAATTAATTTTTTTCCCAAGGAAATAAAAGTTCTAAGTTAATTTTCTCTTTTTAAGTAAGTAACCTTTGTGAAAAGAAAAACCTGTAAAAAAGGTAAAAATGGCCTTTCCTAAAGAATTTGCAATAAGAAAGAAAATTGCACTGAAGCAATAAGGCATTAAATGTACAATAATAAAAAATGGGTGTCTGGCTGGGATGGGGTTAAAAGGCAGAAAACTGTACTTGAATAACAATTAAAAAAATAAAATAAAATAAAAAACAAATAATTTAGAATGAAAAAAATGGGTGTAAGAAAGAGTATTTATTGGGCAACATGACTGAAGTGTGTAGCAGAACAGGAGTCTTTTCCCCAACTAACACGTACTTCCCAGAACAGTCACCAATAGTGGAGGGAATCACTTACTACGGCTTTACACACGGACAGGGCAGATGATCTGGGATGGGAAGGGTAGAAGAGGCCACTGTCCAAGGTTCATAATTTCACAAATTCCTTACATTTAATAGTTCATATACTCACTTTGCAACCAGAAGAGAGTCATGTGTAAATCAGCTCTGAACTTTGTAGCATTAAATTCAAGGTTGCTTGGCCTCTTTAGGGCTGTCTGGTAATAACCTTCCAGGATGGAACTGCATTTGTCTTATTCCCAGCACTCAATTTCGAAGTATTCAGTTACTCACCCTCGAGCAGATGCTGTGATTTTGTAAGTTCCTGGAACCAAGAGACGCCAGTAGTCTCCCGTTTTGTAAGTAGTCACTGGGTGATTTATTTCAGCAACACTAATGGTGGCGTTTAATATACCCCTGCCATCTGTGGCATCTAGGACAAATCCTTTGACACCCTGATGAACCTGGATAAAGTACAAGGATACCAAGATTATTATCTAATTATTTTGGGAGCTCGTATCCAAAATAGCAGATTTTTAGTAATGTAAACATGTGGAACAAATAGGACTTTAGGACTTTAGAGTAAAGCTAGATGTAAATGCCTATTAAACAAAATATTTTAGTTTCTGAAAGGCTAATTTTTCATAGGCTAGGTCTTTATCATAAGTATTATAAAACACACTGCTTAAATTGAGCACACTGACAACCTCAGAATATAGAACATTCTGCAAGAACACTGGCTTGGCTTCTTTGGAATAAGAATGTCATAAAAAATAGAAAGACTATTCTAGAATAAAGAGAGCAAAAATTGTAATAATCAAATGCAATGCATAAAACTTGACTTAATCCTGGTTTTAAAATATAGCTATAAAAATCATTTGGGGTACAAGAGGTGGAAATTTAAATATGGACTAGGTACTGAGTAATATTAAGGAATTACTGTTAATGATCTTAGGTGAAATAATGGCAAGTGAGGATGGCAAATAGGAGAACATATCCTTATTTTTAGAAGATGTATTCTGAAATGTTTAGGAGTAAAATATCATAATAGCTATAATTTACACTGAAATAGTTCAGCAAAAAGGTGTGTGTATAATTTATAATAAAGCAAATATAGTAAAATGTTAAAAGTTGTTAAATCTAAGTAAAGGAATAATAGTGTTTATTGTATTTGTCTTATCATATTTCTGTATATTTAAAAATTTTTAGAATAAACAATTTTTAAAAAATAGTTTGCACACTCAGAGCTTTTATGCCACTCCACTCAGCAAAAAAAAAGTAAAGCAGAAAACTACTGGCACAAACTATTGGTTAGATTATCTGAATGATTAACCATTACTAGCATATTTCTTATAGTCTTACCTACTGGCCACTATGCATATCTCCAAACAAAAGGAAATAAATCATTTCACACTAAACCACTGGCAAAAATTAAAAGAATAAAAATATTTATCCCATAACCCATCTTTTTATCACTTGACAGATGCTTACATGCGTGTCCAATTAATGTTAGCCTTTCATAAAGACAGGGTAAGAAGTGGCCACTAACCATTAAAAGTAAACATCACTGCATTGTTTAATCATGTACAAGTCTTTCCCACGCGTACAAATTAAACTCACTTCCATCCATGAATTTTCTAGATAAATGTACTAAAACACGAACAGCCCAAACTGGAATTCAAAAGGGTATATTTTAAAATCACCACACGAAAACCGCACGTATCTGCTCGCTTCTGGGAGAAATTTCATACTTCACTCCCGAGTAGTCACCTGTTTCATAAACTGGATTAGAGATCTTCGATTCTGTTCCCAAAATTTTGGCAGATCCTTTTCCAATGGGTATTTCACACAACCTAGTTCAATAGTCACTTCAAAGCAATTTGTTTGTAAATAGTTCCAGTCCTGCATGCCACCTAAAGGACACAACATTAAAATCAGTCACTCTGAAGAAATTCTAACTAGCGCAAGGCCCAAAACATTGGGCTCAGGGCCCAATGCAAGCAACATTGCCAGTGAAAATCCAAATTCATCTTTTCTCAGCATTGGTTGAAAAACAATAATGTGTTCATGTGAGAGCTGTTTGGTGCTTGTGGTACAGGTAAAACACTTACTTTCATGTTCAGGAAGAATTCAAGTGCCGCTTACCCTTGTCTTATTAGCACATTTACGGTTCTTTGTCACATAGCCAGAGGTAAAATATAACACCTGTATCAGGATTTAGTACACTATTTTTATTCAATGGGCACTAAATGTAAAAATAGTTGAAAAAGTTATTTGAATGTTTTAAACTATTTAAACAATATCTTTGAAAGGATAATTCTTCTCAAAATTAAAAAATTAGAAACAAGCAGCACCATCCAGGGGAACAGAAAATCCATCAAATTATATGACCTTAATATAAAAGAACGTTTACCTGGGACATTATACCAACTAGCCCCGTTTGTTATTCCATGAGGAAAGTATTCGTTAGGGTATATATTCTTGCACGGTCTACCTTGAAACATCTGGGAATTTTCCTGAGGAGAGAAGAATCTTTATTTGTATTTGTTTGTATCTACATCAAAAAAAATACAGGAAGGATAAGGGAAAAGAACAAAAGTAGTTAATCAGAGGGTGTATGTGGAGGTGGAAATGAGATGCATGGAGCCACGGGAAGCAGTGAGGCTGCGTGGAAAGCACAGCTTCCTAAGCCATTTTAATTTGTTAACATATGACTATTATCTGTTTTTTGAATCAAAATTAAATGTGCTCTGTAAAAAAATGGACTCTACTTCTTACAATTAAACTTAAACTAATCCAATTCCTCTTAAAAAAAAGTTCATATTAGTATTTTTATTTTATGTTTTTAAGAACCTTAAAGTCCAGAAAAGATCATTCACATACAATGTGCATTAAGCAGCTTTTTCTGACTTCTAGGGGAACCAAGGCGGCTGGCCCCTACGCTTCGACTGCACTCTGCACAATTCTCCTGCCCTGTTCCAGCTGGTTACACCTTCTCTCTTCCCTAAAAAATGCACCACTCCCTCAGACAGCTGTGTCTTTGCGAGCTCGACATCTAGCGCAGTGTGTAGCACGCGGTGCACGGGCAACACCTTGCTCAATATAGGGTAGAAACACTGCCATGGAGGCACGATAAATGCTACTGGAATCCAGAGAAGAGAAAGATTACTCCTGACTAGAGTGGCAGGGACAGCTTTAAAAGATGGTCAAAACTTCATTTCTTGCTTTTGGAAGTACAAAAGTACAGAAAAGCATGAAGAGAAAAAATAACAATGTCCCATTTCCACCACTGAGAATTAACCATTTAACTTTAAAACACATAAACAGCGCCCTTTCATAAACTTACTACACCAATTAGAGCCTTATGATCCCACTGCTCTCTTGTCAAATGAACATTATTTCAGATTACTGTGATGCTCTCTTGCTCTCTGGTTTTTCCACTCAGACTTGCACACGTCTTCTACATCTCTCTCTCTTTCTCCATCTCCATCAATATCTATTCAGCTATCAATTTAATTACTTAGATATATTACTGTACTAATATAATATGTATATTATAAACCTACATAAAAATAAAAGACTTAAGAAACAATTTTTAAAATATCTATTTCTGATATTTTTATCTAGTATAAATCCCACTCTGGACAGCACAGTTTTAGGTAGTACTAACATTTCAACTTTCCTCTTAGAGCAGTAAGAAGCCAGTGCACGTCTCTGAAGAAAGGGTGACACGTGATACGCTCCCGGCTCCAGGAAGTGTATTCTGGTGATCACGTGACAGACGGAGCGCAGCCAGCAGCCAGGCAGCCCCACCGGAGCACTCCGGGAGAGGTCCACGTGGGAGACACCGAGTGCGGAGAGGTCGGGGCAGCTTCACTTTACCGTGTGCACTGTCCTATCTCCCTCACTTCTCACTGCTCTACTTTGACGATTTTTTAAAAATCTAATTAAAATGTTAAGAGCAAACATTTTGGCAACAGAAGATTAAATGCTAGGATGTAGGTGTCTAGCCTCAGGCCACATGTAAAGAAAGTCTGCAAGTTACACACCAAGACACTAAATGAGTGATGATCTCTAGGTTTATTTTCTTTTTTCGGTTGCCTGTTTCTTCTAATTTTTACAGTAACTTTCATTATATGATAGAATTTTTTAAAGAAACGTTTACATAGTGGTGACAGGTAGAGAAACTGGATGAAACTGCCAAGACAGTAAAAATGGCAAAGGGCATACTTTGGAAAGGGGGAAAAAGTAAAAGACATGGTAATGAGCCAGTGAGAGGGAAAAAGCTCCCTACTACAGAGCGCTTTGCTACGCAACGCGACAGAAATCAAGGGGAGAATATATCAGTGTCAGACTCTGTGCTCAAGAAAATTAAAAGAAATAGATTTTGGTAAACCTTGAGGGGCAAAGAAGGGGTCAAAATTCATTCTTTTGCATGTGAACACCCAGTTTTCCTATAGCCATTGGTTGAAAAGACTGTTCTTTCCCCATTAAATTGTCTTGGTGCCCATTGTAAAAAAAAAATCAACTGACCATAAATGTAAGAATTTATTTTTGGACTCTCAGTTCTATTTTGTTGATCTACATGCACACCCTTATGCCAATATGATAGTATTTTCATTACTGTAGCTTTGTAGTAAGTTTGAAATTGGGAAGTATAAGGCCTTTAACTCTTGTAATTTATTCCTCATTTTGGAGGTAATTTTGTCTTTTTCTTCCATTTCTTTCCTGAGTTCTATCAACTCTGCTTCATTTCTACCTGTTTATTTTTCTTGCTGTTTTTATTTTTTAAATATCTGAGCCCACATGATTACAGCATTTTTCTTTTTTAATCTGTTAATATGGTAAATTAAACTGACTCATATTCAAACATTCAAACAGAAAGTAGGCACAGAGAATATGTAAAAGAATGGATGTGGCTGTGTGTCAATAAAACTTTATTTGAAAAAAACAGTTGCTAGGCTGGATCTGGCCCCAGAGCTGCAGTTTGTCAAGCCCCGTGTTCGACTACTTGACTAGTTTTATAACTGAAGTACTTGTCAAGTGAAATAAACCAGCGCGCACATGTTCCAGGTACTGTGCTAAAGCACACAGATGGAGAGCCAGTACCTGAGCTTACAGGCTAACAGGGAAAAACATTTCCTGTGTTCAAACATGAGGTGGTTAGCAGAGAAGGGAAACTAATAAGGCCGCCCGAAAGGAATCATGGAAGGCTCGACCTTCTGAAAGGAAGCACCTGACCTGAGTCCTGCAGGACTATGTTTCACTGCATTTTTTTAAATGTACAGAATTCACTGTAAAGCATGTTATGCTTAAGCACAAGCCTACCTTGGAATAAGAAAGTGCTATTTGTTGAAACACAGCATCATCTGGTGATTTACTATACGTGGCAAGCCCTTGTTCGTCATCGTCAAAAGGGTAGTTAACCACTAAAGAACCTACCAGGGAAAAGAGGAAAGTGTGTCATGTTATCCGTTTCAAGATGCATCATTAACATAGTAAACTTTTCATAATACTGTAAGAGACAGGAAACCAGTACAATTTTCCAAGGCTAATTTCTTCTATAGAAATGAAAAAGTTGCTCGTTTCCTCAATAAAAAATCAAAATAGACAAGTAAAATATTAAATACTATGCATGACACTTAAAGACTGTCTTAACTGGAAAGGTCTTGGGAATTTATCTGAACTTATAGGTATAATTTACACATCAGAGCTGAAACTAGAAGAAAACAGGCTTAATTTAAACAATTTTATTGTTGTAATACATAGGATCAGAAAAATTGTGCAAAATTTGATACTTTTTCAGTAAAAATCAGATATTTATAGGGCCATGAAATTTTAAAATAAGGGACCCTTGGCTTCCTTCCTCAGCTGCCAGTGGGTGCTGGGTCCTTCTGAGGAGGCTACGGCAGTACTGACGTGAGGCCCTCACCGCCAGGCTGCCTGGCAGCAGTTGCCCAGCACTCGCCCAGACCATGGCCTTGTCCTAAGAGCTCACCTGCATCTACTTGGTCCTTGGCCCTCATTCTGCACAACAAAGAGGTGACAAGTCATGGAGGATAAGATCAATGCCCTCATTAAAGCAGCTGGTGTAAATGTTGAACCTTTCTGGCCAGGCCTGTTTGCAAAGGCTCCGGCCAGTGTCAACAGTGGGAGCCTCATCTGCAATGAAGGGGCTTGGTGGACCTGCCTCCATGGCTAATACTGCAGCAACAAGAGGTCCTGCCCCCCACCACTGCTGCTTCTGCTGAGAAGAAAGTGGAAGCAAAGAAAGAAAAATCTGCAGAGTCTGATGATGACATGGATTTTTATCTTTTTGACTAAACCTCTATTGTAACACCTTCAATAAAAAGCTGAACTCTGGAAAAAAAAAAGAAGAAGGGGTCCATCTCATTTTGCACATATGGAGTCTAAAGCAGAGAGGTTAAATGGCTTATGTATGGATAGCAGAGCCAGCCCTGACCTACACTCAGAAAAAAAAATGCTAAAAATATCTCATGCTCAGATTAAAATTTAGTCAACTGGAGTTACATGATTTCTCATGACCTCAGGTAAATAAAGTGACGCTTCACAACATGCGTAAAGGACATCAGCTCCCTTCACGCTCCCACGGGGCAGAAAGCAGTCAGGGAGCTCCTAAGACAGAGCCCAGAGACGCGCATGCCTACTCCTCCACCAGAGGCTGGGTCCTGTGTTTTCCAGTTAGTCACATTGTTTTCATTGGCCCATTGTCCATTCCATCCATTCTGCCCCTACTCAGCCATTCATTCACCTTTGCTTTTTTTTTCTTTTTACCATGCCATTTCATGAGAATGGAAGTGAAGGAACACATTTAACTTAAACTCAGATGAAGTAATAGCATAACAAATATCAGCAAACATTTATATATCTAAAAAAACCGCTCTTTAAGAAGTATGAAGAACTATACTCATTCTATTCCCACAAACAGTTCTAACAAGAACAGTGTCCTTCAACACTTACTTCTTCTGAGACAAATTTCTCAAAAATACTTGACTTCACCCTGGACCTATGACCCATTTCTAAAAATTCAAACCAAGGGGTGGGCAGGGCATGGGAGAGCAACAGGGGAAAATTGGGACAACTATAATAGAATAACAATAAAAATAAATAACTAAAATAAAAAGGCAAACAAAAAAATGTCAACATTAACACCTACTCAATACTATCTTTCAAATGGCTAATTTTTGAAGGCCAAAAAAAGTCATAAAAGCCTTAAAATACTTCTATGAAACATTTATTTTTTAAAAAATAATATCAACACAGAAGCATAAAGAGTGAAAGAAAAACAGATAAATTTGACTTCATAATTAAGAACTTCTGTGCATCAAGTGTCGTTATTAAGAAAGTCAAAATATCTCCCATAAAACAACAGAAAATATTTTCAAATCAGCAATCTGATAAAGTCAGAGAATCCAGACTATACAAAGAACAATTACAAGTCAACAAAAAGACAAAAACCAAAAACAATTAAAAATAGGCAAAAAACTTGAACAGATATGTCTCCAAAGAAGATATACAAACGGCCAACAGGCACACGAGATGTTCAACATATTTAGTCAATAGGGAAATGCAAATCAAAACCATAACGAGATACTACTTTTCACCCACTAGAATGGCCATAATAAAAAAATAACAAGCACTGGTGAGGATGTGGAGAAACCGGAACTCTTATACATGCTAATTGGAATGTAAAACAGTTTAGTTACTGTGAAAAGTAGTTTGGCAATTCTTTGAAAAGCTAAACATAAAATTACCCAGAAGGGCTGAAAACAGGGATTCAAGAAGATAATGTATGCCAATGTTTGCAGCAGTATTATTCATAATGGTTAAAATGTAGAAACAACCTAAATATCCATAAACAGAAATAAACAAATTGTAGTATGCAACAGAACATTCAGCCATAAAAAAGAATGAAGTAATAATACATGCTATAAATATAAATGAACCTTGAAAACATTATGCTAAATGAAAGAAGACAGACTAAAAAAGATCATATATTGTATGATTCCACTTCTGTGAAATATCCAAAATAGGCAAGTCCACAGAGATGGAACACAGATTGGTGGCTGCCAGGGCTCAAGGGAAGGGGGGATGAGGGAGCAACTGCTTAATGGGTAAGAAGGTGAAAACACTGTGGGACTGGACAGAGGTGGTGGTCGCACAACACTGCGGACACACTAACAACATCACTGAATTGTTCCAACGTCGTTAACTTTATGTTATATAAATTTCATCTAAAAATTAGTATCAAAATTTACAAAAAGGGACCTTACTTTTCTCTATATTCTTTCAATATCCTTCTAAATTGAAATCCTCTTTTAAATTTCTTTGCCAATAGTCCAAAACCCATTTAAAGATTTAAGATGAGAAGACAAAATATGCCATAGAAAGAAGCTTGCCTACTTGATTGAAGATGAATTTCCCACTGTGCCAAAGTCTTGATATCACATGTATAAATTTGTATTTTTTTCCCACTGGAATGTAACAAGTAGGTAAGTTTTCGGGTTTAGCCAACATATGTGATGTATTCTGAGAGTATTTTTAATAGCTCAATATAAAAAATATTTTCTATCAAAAAGGTTATAAAGTACATAAAATATTTTTAAAAATTATTTTGCCAACCTGGCTATAACTCCGTAATTCCTATTTGGGTCTTTGAGAATTATCCATGACTACCAACTGTGGAAGTATTTTTTCTTCTACTGGCAAGCTTTCAAAGCAATTTTTTAGAGAATCTCAATTTACATCTTAAATCTAAATATCCTAAGTATATACTGTCATTCTAAAATGGAATGACATTTTAGAATGGCATTAGGTTAATCTATATGCCATCAAATCTCAGTTGTGATAATTCTTCGAATATTCCAACAAATGTTAACATTACATTTCTTTCCCCTTGCTCCTGGTGCCAATACCCTCACTGAAAAAAAAAAAAAAAAAAAACAACTTTATTGAGATATAATTCACATACCATACAAATCATCTATTTAAAGTATAAAAAATGATGTTATTTAGCATATTCACAGGGTTACACAATCTCCTTCACTACTATCTAGTTATAGAATATTTCATCACCCCCCAAAAATCTGTACTCATTAGCAGTCACTCCCTATTCCCTCCCACCACTACCCACAGTTTTCTGTCTATGGATTTGCCTATTCTGAATATTTCATAAAAAATGTAATCGTACAATATACGGTTTCTTGTGACTGGCTTCTATCTAACTTAGAATGTTTTCATAGTTCATCTATGTTGCATAGTTCATTCCTTTTTGAGTTCAAATAATATTCAATCATAATGAGTACACCACATTTTATTTATCCAATCATCAGTGAAGGGACATTTGGGTTGTTTATCCTTTTTGATTATTATAAATAATGCTACTACGAACAGTCATACACAAGTCTATGTGTAGACATAGTTTTTCAGTTCTTTTGGCAACTGACATTGTCACTCTTATTCACACAACTCTCATTCACAGTTGGACACTGTGATTTTCATCTTGACCTCTCATCCTATTCAACTGGTCAATTCCTGCTGAATTACACAGAGGTGTATAAACTCAGATACTACATGAGAAAGAGGTCACTGTGCTGCAGTTAAATACATACAGCAAGTAATAGATAAGAAAATGTCGAAATTTAAACCTATACAAAAGAGTTTATTAAACTTTAGGGAGAAACAGGACTAAACATTTAGATCTGTTAGTGTTAAATTTTTATAAATGCCAACAAGCATGTTCCCAAATTCCCAGTGAGAGGGATAAATATAAAACACTTGTGAAAGATAAATATAAAACACTTGAAGAACTAAGTGAGTGAGAGAGAAGGAGAGAGGGAAAGCTGAGGGAGAGACAGAAAGAAGAATCTGTGGCAGGGAGGAGCCTGGGGGAGGGAAGGGATGGGGAGGGAAGGGACAAAGAGAGAAAATTGGCTTAAAAAGTAATGAAAGGGAAATTTATTGTTGTCTGGCATAAAAGCATAACAGGATACACATTGTAAGATGACTTTAGACTATAAACAGACAAAATCCCACCAGGATGTTCAAATGCTCTCAATGAGAATTAGTACAATATCGAGTTGCTATTACCTCCGTGAAGGTTAGCTGACAGCACAAACGGATAGGTCTTCATCCAGCTCATGACAGCAATAGTTTCTGGTTGGGTGGGATCTGCGATCTGAACAAACTGGTCTGGGAAATTTCGGTTCAAGTCGAAGTTGTTGCTGTTGTTTCTGCCAATTACACTTACTGAATCTCCTATATGACAAAGGATTCAAACTTAAGCCATGTTTCACTTCCATTTTGATCCAACACATACTGCTTTAGCTACCTTACCTCAGAGGCACATGGGAACACACCAGGCTTTACTATGATCAATCACACTATAATTAAAATTCACACCTTTTTAAAATTATACATTTAAAAAATCTCTCTCTTCCAAATCCTTTGAACAGAGAGGTAAAACCATTTTCTTTTAATTTCTATCCTCTGGTTGTACTTTTAGGGGAAATAATCCAACTATACAAATTATATTAAAGTATTGCTCAACTGTCAACAGTCCACATACAATGACATGATCATGAAGGCATGTTACTGTTGAGTGGGCATGACTGATCCAAGGGGGCCCATATACTAGCATATAGGATTAAGATTTTTACAATTTTATCTATTTTTAGTAAATAAGAGCAATTGCCAAAGTAGAGAACTATATTAAATATAAACTTGACAGTATTATTGAACAACCTGTTCTTACAAGAATACAAAAGCTACAAGCAGTTATAAATTATAAGAATAAAACAGAAAGAAATTTAAGGGAAACAACCAGTTCCAATTCTCTTCCACCCCCGAACAATCATACTGTGTAATATTCAAAACAATTAAGCATTAATAAACAGCTATTCTTTACCTTCCTGGGCCTTTTCATACCCATCAGGATTCATGGATGGCATAAGGTGAATTCTAGTGCGACGAACCAAATCTGTAACTTCAGGGTCTGTTCCAAAGTTCTTACAAAGGTATTCGATCAGGTTCAATAGCAGTTCTCTCCCAACCACTTCATTTCCATGCATGTTTCCAATGTACTTAAACTCTGGTTCACCTGAAAACAAAGTAATTACACACAAGACTTTTTTTCCTTTCCATTTATCATGAACTCTCTCTGCTTTCCCCCCAACCTATACAAAGACAATGAACCAAAAATTTAAGATATATTTCAATAATAGAAGCAAAACAAAAACATTTATAAAGCAGCTTCCTTACTAATATATATGTCTGAGCAGGCTTAGAGCATGTATACATGCCATGTACTATGAAAAGAAAAATATTACTAGCAGAAAAAAATCTATGGAGGATGTTAAATACTGTGCCTAATATGAATTATTAAGTGATTTTTCTTCTTTTCTGGCAAGACTGGTTACATTTGCTTTGTTCCAGTCATACATAGAGTAGGTGAACTTTCAGATGAAACACAGCAGTACTGTAGTACATAGATCTAAGTGGCGCTACTGAAATCATGTGTAAGCTCACACCAATTACCTGGTTCATGGACACCTGGATTATCAGATATCTCCATTACATAAAGCTCTCTTGACTCTACCGATTTTCCCAATGAATAAAGCCGGGTGATGTTAGGATACTCATTGGCAAATCTTCTCAAAAAGATTTCCATGTCAGGGAAATGGTGGTGGTGAAAGTCCTTTGGCTGAATAGGTTGGTGGGAGGACTGTGTTCCAGGAGAAGGATTAAGTACAGCAACTGTGCTAGCGGTTACTACAGCTTCAGTTGTGTCAGGGATTACCGAGGTCACAGTTGGCCGAAGAGAAAAATTCGTCTTTGTAGCTGGTCCTTCTTTCACTATTATATTATTAATAGTCAGTGGCATATACCTGAAAAAAAATTGAAAAACTAGATGGCTTGGAGTTAAGTTAAAACACACAATGCTTTGCATAATACTCACAGTATTTGTCATACTCTAGGATTCAGTGGTGAAACAAAACTCAACTAAATAAACATAAATGTGTAAATCCAAGATTATTAGCATATTATCTCATGGAGAATCTCTAATTAAGTCTTTACAGAACTATTTCTCTTACAATCTTCCCAGGTTCCACAGATCAGAATGCTTATAAAAAACTACATTCAGCCCTGACTGGTGTGACTCAGTGGTTGAACACCAGCCTGCGAATCAAAGGGTTGCCAGTTCGATTTTCCGTCTAGGACATATGCCTGGGTTGCAAGCCCAGGTCCCTGGTGCGGGATGCATGAGAGGCAACCACACATTGATGTTTCTCTCTCCCCCTCTCTCTTCCTTCCCCACTCTAAAAAATGGATAGATAAAATCTTAAAAAAAAAATTACATTCAAAGGACAGAATACAATGAAAGACAGGTCATTTACCCACTGCAAGCATTGCTACAACACCCCAAGAAGGAATAAATTACCAATTCTTAGCAGTGCCTTATCAAACTTACATTCCAACTATTCCAAATAGGAAAGTTAAAAATTAAATTAAAGGTTATCAATTAAATCCTTAGCAAAGTGATCCTACAGAAAGATTTCCAGGGGAGGTGGGAAACCACTCACTTCAGATGTTAGAAAGCTAATGATAAAGACATATCTTTTACAGAGACAACGTACTCTGGTATTCAAGTAGCCTTGAAGCAATGTTTTACACAGCTGACCATCTTTCTAAACTTCAAAACTCTCCTTCCTCCCAATTTTACAATTATGCTTCCTACTCAGTTTTACTATTAGACTACGTGACAAGACTCTACAATAGTATTTTCTCATCATAAAAAAGGGGAAAAATAAAAAAATAAAAACCAGATACAATAAATAACATTTCCTAAACTATATTTCTATCTTAGATATAAGCAAAGGTTTGGTATTTTAAGAGTCTAATTTAAATTCTTACCCAGTTAAAACTGCTGTAATGTTGTAAGTTCCAGGAACAAGTAATCTGTGGAAATCGCCGAATCTGCCTGTTGTGATATTGTGATTAATACCAGCCACTGAGATGGTTGCATTCTCTAAGCCAGATCCCGATACTGAATCTTTCACAAATCCTGTAACTCCAATGTGGACCTAAAAAAACAAGAATCAAATCAGACTGCTCAGAGACAATTTGGAAAGTAAGAGAGCACAACATCTCTACATTGATATAGAATTCATTAAAAATAAGGTGACTCCTCTATCTTCCTGAAATATTTTTCAATCTCTCCAAGTTAAATAAACCATGGACAAAAATACTAAATCCTTAAACTTAAGTCCTGTGTGTCTGAAATTTACACTGGTAACGTGCTTTTCAAATTTTTTCTCCTCCAAGCCAGATTTCTAATTTTCTCAACAAGGCGTAAGTAATAATTTCTGATATATCCAATAGTGTATGAGCCTGTCTTATATTTAAATTAAACTTATATTTTGACTGATGGGCTTCTGGTCAAGACGGAGACACAGGCAAACATGGATCACCTCCTCATACAATCACATCAAAATCACAACTAAACTACAGAACAACCATCATTCAGAACCATCAGAAATTGAGCTGAATGGAAGTCCTACAACTACAGAATTAAAGAAGAAACCACATCAAGACTGGTAGGAGGGGCACAGATGCGGAACGGGCTGGTCCCACACACACTTGTGTGGTGGATAAAAATCAGGAAGGATACCTCAGGAGTGAGGGGGGTCTCAGCCCACACCAGGCACCCCAACTCAGGATTCCAGTGCCAGGAAGATCAGTCTCCATAACTTCTGACTATAAAAAGTAGCAGGGATTAAGACTGCAGAAAACAGAAACTGTTGGAATCCCAAGCAGTTTTTAAACTGTGCACAGACTTACTCAGATTCATTCATTCCCTCTAAGCTCCAGCACCTAGATCGCAGATTAAAAAGCATCAGAGACATATGGGGAAGAAGTGAATTGTCCAGAATCAGGGCCAGAGCTGGGGGCAGCTTTCTCCCAGACAGAAGTGCTAGCAGAGGCTACTATTTCTTTTCTGAGCCCTCACCACACTGAGCCAGCAGGTCATATCTGAGACTCCATCAACCTTGCTCATACTGTTCACCCCACTCTGGTGATTCCTTAAAGCCCTGCCCCACCCAAACTCCAGTCCCACAAAAGTTGTTTCAAGTGGCTTTTCCATACGAATGGCTTGCCTTGGCCCATGCTTCTCATTTTTCTAAATTCCCTCAAACCAGCAGCATCTGGCTTCAGCAAGTCCTGTATCTCTCACTAAGTGGCCCCAGGCCTGGCACTAGAAGCAGTCAGCCTTGGTTCACAGCTTGGCCTCTCTTGGGAATCTCCAAGCCCAGCACCAGTAGCAGCTATCTGTAGATCACTTTGTAGCTTATGCTGTGTGACCCTCAACAAAACACAGGTGGTGGCTGACCTTGGACATGCCAAAAGCAATCAAGGCTCAGTACAACAGGAGGGTGTACACAGATCACATAATTGGTGCACCTTGAGTACCCAACTTGGGTGATAGGGGAGGTTGTGCTAGTGGACCCTACAGGACACTCATTATATTAGGCCACTCTATCAAGCCTGGGACACCTAGCAGCTCTATTTAATACATAGGAACAAACACAGGGAGGCTGTCAAAACAAAGAGACAAAGAAACATGGCCCAAATCAAAAAACAAAACAAAACTCCAGAAAAAGAACTAATCAAAATGGAGACAAGCAATCTAGTAGATGCAGAGTTCAAAGCACTGGTTATAAGGATGCTCAAGGAACTTAGTGAGGACCTCAACAGCATAAAAAAGATACAGTCAGAAACGAAGGATACACTAAATGAAAGGAAGAACAATTCACAGGGAATCAACAGTAGAGTAGATAAATCCAAGAATCAAATCAGTGATTTGGAACATAAAGAAAAAACAACCAATTAGGACAGCAAGAAGAAAAAAAGAATCCAAAGAGATGAGGACAGTGTAAAGAGCCTCTGGGACAACTTCAAGCATACCAACATTCACACTACAGGGGTAACAGATGGAGAATGGAAAGAGCACGAAATTGGAAACATAATGACAGAAAACTTCCCTAACTTGGTGAAGGAAACAGACATACAGTCCAGGAAGCACAGAGAGTCCCATATAAAATGAACCCACAGAGGTCCACACCAAGACACATCATAATTAAAACACTGAAGGTTAAATGCAAAGAGAGAATCTTAAAAGCAGCAAGAGAAAAGCAGTTAGTTACCTACAAGGGAGCCCTCATAAAACTGTCAGCTGATTTCTCCCAAGAAACTTTGCAGGCTAGAAGGGATTGGCAAGAAATACTCAAAGTGATACAAAGCCAGGACCTACAACCAAGATGACTCTACCCAGCAAAGATACCGTTTTGAGTCAAAGAACAGGTAAAGAGCTTCCCAGACAAGAAAAAGCTAAAGGAGTTCATCACCACCAAACCAGTATCACATGAAGTGTCAAATGGTCTTCCTTAAGAACAACATCAAAACTATGAACAATAAAATTGCAATAAGTACTTATCAACAGCTGAATCTAGAAAACAAAATACACAAACAAGCAGAACACAAACAGAATCATAGATACAGAGAACATTTTGATGGTTGCCAGATGGGAGGGGGATTAGGGGCTGTGGGGATGGGTGAGAAAAGTAAAGGGATTAAGAAGTACAAACGGGTAGTTACAGAATAGCCATGGGGATGTGAAGTACAGCATAGGAAATAGAGTAGCCAAGGAACATATATAAGACATGATCCACGGACATGGACAATTGTGTGACGCCTGCCTGAGGGAATGGGCGGCGCTGCGTGGAGGGAGACAAAGGGTAAAAAATTGGGACAACTGTAATAGCATAAAAAATAAAATATGATTTTAAAGTTATATTCATGGTATATATAGTGATAAAGGCTCTCTAGCAAATATGACCACATGATATTGTAAGAATCTGGCAGTACAGGTTTGGCTAATTATTTCAGTTTACAAAAGTGCTGTATAATAGTGAAAGAAAGCCCTCAGGAGGGAAAGAGCTCAGGGAAAGGACAAGAAGGCACAACTGGAAAATGTTCTAATAGATTCTAACACAATAGTTTTTAAAGATAATCTACAAATTTAAATAATAAAAACAGATAAATGGTATCTAGTATAGACTGTTATTTATATGCAACTGAATTTCCCCCAAATTTAATCCATTATTTCCATACCCCAACCTTCCAAACCTTCCAGCCTGCTACTTTTACCTTTTCAATCAATGTGATCAAAGACTCACGATTGTTCTCCCATTCTTGTCGAAGCTGCGAAGCAGGTGGGTATTTGCAACATGACAGTTCTAATGTGATCTCAAAACAGTTGGCCCATACATAATTATAATCTTGCATGCCACCTGTAACATGAAGGTGAAAATAAGTTTACTCTCAGGATTCTACTCTCAAAAAGACCAAGGAAACTAAATCTGCCATCTCTGGATGTATAAATTTTCTTTTCATTAAACTGTTTGATATTGGAGAAGATTCTTGAATACACTGGAGACTAAGGAGGATGGTTAAAGGCATATACAGGAAAACGAATACACATAAAGGAAATATATCTGATTGACAGGATAAACAGTTACGAATAGCATGAACACATCATTAATAACAACAGCAATAAAGATAACAGCTCTACATGCCAAACATGTCCTATGAGTTTTATGTGTATTAATGTTTAATAGCTCACAACTATAAGAGATGGGCATTACTATTCACCCATTTTACTGCAGTGAGGCACAGAGCGGTTAGGCTTTTTGATAGAAAAAATATGAAAGGTAAATGTTATCTTAAAGTTGTCAAGGATATTCATGCCAAGCATTAAGTGCCTACTATTCTAACTGTTCTCCCCTACATCAAGAAGGTGGCAAGAGAGAAAAAAAGAAGGTTCTATATTGGGTGGTGCAGTTACAGAAGTCAGGGGGAAAAAGGCACAATAGAACCTTTCAAAAATGTGTTGAATGGCAGAGGGTGGCCATGCTTAGCCACCTTCACTGTACTTACACCTGTATAAGCCCGCACACTCACTCTTATAAAGCCTATTAGCTTATCACTCCTGTCACTTGATTTTTAAAAATAGACTTTTAGGTCAATTTCAGGTTCACAGAACTGAGGCAGAAGGTACAGAGCTTCCCCACTTACCCCCTGCTCCGCACGTGCACAGCCTCCTTTCCCACCGCCCCGCACCAAAATGTACTTTTGTTACAACTGATGAACCTACACAGATACATCATTACTACCCAAAAGCCAATGTTTATATTAGGGTTCACTCTTCTTATTGTATATTCTATGGGTTTTGGACAAATGTGTATGTTTCCACCATTATAGTATCATACAGAAGAGTTTCACTGTGCTAAAAATTCTGTTCTCTCACTAGTCATCCCTCCCACTCCACCCACACCACTGCCCCGCAGTCCTTGCTAACCACTAATCTTTTTACTATCTTCATATTGTTTTGACTTTTCCAGAATGTCATATAGCTGAAATCATACAGTATTTAACCTTTTCCCATTGGTTTCTTTCATTTAGTAATAGGTATGTAAGGTTTCTGTCTTTTTATGGCTTGATAGCTCATTTAAGTGCCGAGTAATAGACCATTGTTTGGATGTACCACAATTTATTTATTTAGTCACCTACTGAAGGACACATTGGTTGCTTCCACATCTTGGTGATTATGAATAAAGTTGCTATAAACATCTGTGTGCAGGTTTTTGTGTGGATGTAAGTTTTTAACTCCTTTGGGTAAATAGATGCCAAGAAGCTCAACTGCTGAATTATAAAGTATATTAGTTTTGTAAGGAATAACCAAACTGTTTTTAAAAGTGGCTGTACCTTTTTGCATTCCCACCAACAATGAATGAGGGTCCCGTTGCTCAACATCTTCGTCAGCATTTGCCATTGCTAGTGTTCCAGATTTTGGCCATTCTGATAGGTATATAGCAGTAACTCATTGTTTTAATTTGCACTCCCCTAATTACATACAATGTAGAGCATGTTTCCTTTTCTTTTAACAAGTCATTACCAGATTACTATTTGTTTGTTTGAAGCTTTAGTTATGGTAAGTATGGAATGCAGAATAAAGAACAGATAGTCTCTCCCCTTTCTCCCTGTCCACCAGAAATTTGCAAAGAATCAAGAGGCTGGTTGACAGCTGAACAGTTCTTGACATTTCTACAGTACCTTTGCAGAAGGCCTTAGAGTATGTTATCAAACCCACCTGCCACCTCTTGTTTAAAATCTCTATATTTTAAAAATGTAGTAAACAAAAATCTAGCTGTTATAATATCACTGCCCCATTTTTTGTAACTAGATTGAAATTTCAGCTTCAGAATTTTGTCTTCAAAGTTTCTTCTGATAGAAAAGAAGGCCTGTTACTTACCTTATATAAGGATAAGGAGAAATTCCTTTGACACCTCCCACCCCTTCAGTCTAGTTATCTTGAAAATTCCACCAGCTTTAGGTTGTTGTAAAAGAGTCTATTCCATCCCGGGCACAGGTCACATCCATTTGAGTAACCCTTCCCTCTGAAGCAGCATGAGGTTGTTTTATCAACAGGAATCTTCAGTTTGGAGTCTTTTCCCTTTCTCAGGATCTAAACAAATCACTCTTCCTCCACTGTAATAGACCACCCAGAGTTTCTCCTTGATACACATTCCACCTGGGTTTTGTTCTTCTTTCTCCAGCTGTAACCACCTGTCTGCGGGTCATAGTCAAAGGCACGCACAGAGTAGGACAGGCTATTGATTTAATAGATGATTTTGTGGTCCAGGGACCAATCCAAACCATTGGAGATATCCACTGGGTCAAAGTACTTTCCACGCAGTGGTCAGGAAAAAGGGAGCTCAGAGACCCTTGATGCTACTCCAGAACTGACAGGGCTGTTTCCTCAGCAAAGTGTCTCCAGGCAGGATCCACCTTCCCGTCATTGAAATGACTTTCTTGTCTTTACCTACTGTGGCAAGCACGATGGTTGACTGGCCTTCCCAGTTCAAAGCACAGGACTTTGTTCTAATTGTGGTGACATAGCCTCCTGATTGGCAGAGGGCCACAGAGCTGACTAGGGCGTCCACGGTCACTCACTTAACTTACTTGCTGAGTGAATCCCACTAGCAAACCTTTGTTGCAGGAACATCTAAGGAGAGCAGAGTCAGACTCTTCTTCCCACACTGGAGACTCACCACATTGGCAGTTCTCAGGCAAGACACACTCAGTCTTAAAGGAAGACATTGTTGTGGGGGAGATCTTGGCACTGGTGACCCTCAGAGAGCCACATGCTCAGTGTTTATTTGCCATCTGTATATCTTCTTTGATGAAGTGTCTGTTAATGTCTTAGGCCCATTTTAAAATCTGGTGATGGTTTTCTTATTGTTGGGTCTTGAGGGTTTTTTTTGTGTGCATGTGTTATGTTTTAGATAACAGTCCTGTATTAGATGTGATTTCCTTCTTCAGGGCCTGAATAACATTCCATTTTATGTAAATAGTGCATTTGTTTTTCCATTCATATGTCAATGGATATTTAGGTCTTGGCAATTGTGAATAATGGTATAGTGAAAATCGGTGTGCAAATATCTTTTCAATATGCTGTCCTCAATTCTCTCTCTATATGTATACCCTGATGGGATTGCTGAATCATATGGTAATTCTATTTTTAACTTTGTGAGCCAGCTTTATACTGTTTTCCATAGTGGCTACACTATTTTATATTCCCACCAGCCATGCAAAGAGTTCCAAATTCTCCACATCCTCACCAACGTTTGCTATTTTCCATTTTTTTTACAGTGGCCATCCCAAAAGGTGTAAAGATATCTCACTGTGGCTTAGATTTGCATTTCCCTGATGATTAATGATACTGAGCATCTTTTCATATGCTTGTTGGTCATTTGCATATCTTCTTTGAAGAAATAAATGTCTATTCAACTCTTTTGCTCATGTACTAATCAGATTACTTGGGGTTTTTCTGTTATAGTTGAGTTGTAGGAGTTCTTTATATTCTGAATATTTACTCCTTATCAGATATATGGTTTGTAAATATTTTCCATTGGATGCCTTTTCACTCTGTTGTTTCGCTTGCTGCACAGAACTATGAAGGCGCTGAGCAGAGGTGTGACATGATTTGAACTGCTTTTATAAGAGATCATTCTGACTGCTGGGTGGAAAATGACTTGGAAGGGGGTGCAAAAAGGGAAGCAGGGAGGTGAATTAGAAGAGAATGGTGGTTTGGATGAGGTTGGTGACAGTGGAGATGAAGTGAACAGATTTGGCTGTTCAAAGGACTTGTTTATAAGGAATCAAGGATGACTTCTAGCCTTCTGATCTGAGGCACGAGGGCAATAGTAGTGCCATTTACTGAGAGGATGAAGGAGAACAAAGGAAAGAGATATGGCACGCCTGGGGCTCATCTTTGTTCTTCTCTTACTCTGTTTCTTCCTTTGGTGCCTCCTGGATCCCTATGGTTTTAAATAGTATCTACAGGCTGACGACTCTCAAATTTCTATCTCCAGTCTAGGCTTCTTTCCCGTACTCCAGTCTTGCACATCCACCTGCTTCTTCAACATCTCTACCTGCGGACTCAACGTAGTCTCGTCTTTCTCCAATCTGCTCCACCCACAGTCCCACTCTCACTGTAGTTAATGCTACTTTCATCCTTCTAGTTGTTCAGGCCAATATATCCAAAATCCTAGGACTTGTATTTCTCTTGACTTCCACTGCTGCTGCCCTGGAACAAGCCACCATCCTTTCTCCAGCTGGATTTCTGCAATCACTCTAAATAGATCTTCCTGTTCTTGTCCTTGCTTTTCTATATTCTTTTCTCAATAGAGATGCCAGAATAATTCTATTGAAATATAAGTCATATGCTACTCCTCTGTATAATAACTCCCTATTTCACTCAAACTAAAAGCCAAAGTCTTTGCAGTGGCCTAAAGTGTGGCGGACTTCGCCCAGCAGAGTCTGCCTGTTGTGACTGAAGACAAGAATAAATGCACAGGAGACAGCAGTCCTGTGGAGAAAAAGGGGACAGCACGGCTACTCTCTTAAGGGGAGAGTGCCTCAACCCTTGCCTAGACAAGCTTTTATTGTTTTTCTTGGGTCTTGCATCAAAGAAAGATTTATTATCCATTACATAGAATATTATTGTCTACATTTTAGGTACAATCAAGGAAATGAAAATAACATGCAGAGGGGAATGGCGGTGAGCTGATTAGCTCTGTCCTTTGGAGAATTCACACAGGCTTTAGAAATTATCTTGAAGATAGACAATACACATTTGTTGTTTTAGACCAGGGTGATGGAGTTTTAGCAAGAGCAAGCCGTAACAGTCTGTATGCATTTTCTAGGCCTGAGTCCCACAGGAAAACTTGGTTTGAACGTATGGCTTCTGCCCACCACTTCGCTTCTGTTGGTTTTCCATACAGAGCTAAGCCACATTTGCCAGACTGAAACAAACCAGTCCCCTACACTAAAGCCCTACATACTTTGTCCTCCACCACCCTCTTCCCTCTTTAACCTCCTTTCATACTCTCCTCATTACTGACTCAGCACCAGACACACTGGCCTCCTTGCTGTTTACTGGATGGACCAGGTACTTCTTAACTTTGGGTCTTGGCTCTAGCTGTTCCCTTTGTCTGAAATGCTTTTCCCCCAGTTACCCTTACTTGACTCCCTTATCTCCAGCTCTTTGTTCCAATTTCAACTTGATAATAATAAGCCTTACCCTCACCTCATTTAAAGTTGCTACTTACTTCTTTCCTTGAATATCCCTAGCCCATCCCATCAGCACTTGTAATTCCTCTCACTCTTTCCTACTTTTGTATTTTTTGTACAGTACTTAATAATTTACCTATGATGCTTATTATTTACTGCCTCTTTTTCCCCTTCTAGATTTTAAGCAAGGGTGGAGATATTTGATATGTCCACTGATGGATATCCCAAACAGTACCCGGCACATAGTAGTGCTTCAATAAATAGTTGTTGAGGAATGAAAGTAAGTAGTGGGGTAGTGGGACATTAAGACTTTTGTTCTGAATGTATTAAAGTGGAGCTGTCCATTAAGCATGTATGTGGAGATACCAAATAGACTTTCTCTTCCCAGAATATACACAGACTTATAACCACCACAAGACCAGTAACTTGATGTTAGTCTTTTTTTCTTAGAAAGCAAAACATCCATCTTTTGGCTTTCTCTTATCTTCTAGCATCTTGCACTCATTTTGGGTCTGGCAGGAAATTGGTGAGACTCCGAGTTTCGTATTGTTCCCCAGTCCCATTTAGTCACCGAGTGATGTTAGTCACTGCAGTCATAGTTAACCTACAATCATTTTTGCTAACTCTTACTTATATGTACACATAGGCACACACACATGCTGTTCACTCTTCCTGATATGTATTAAGTTTTCCAATTTTTATTATGGTATTAGTCACAGTACAACACTCATTGTGTGTAAGATATTATACTAAGATTATAGAAACTGATAAATAAGAAACATACTTTCAGAGTTTAGAGTCTTCGTGATGAAGCACAACACAGAACACATAAAAATATCCATTTCAGAGCAATGCAAGTGTGAATTAAAGTTTTTTTGCATATGTAAAACTTAACAGCTGTGCTAAATTGCAAAATGGCGGACTCACATTTTAATTATGCCAGAGGTAGTGAAATAGACTACTTATAACCCTATAATCACCAGGCTTGAGTCCTAGCATTTTTTTTTTTTGTCTGTGTCTTAATTGTTTTACTTCAGTAGCAATTTAAGAAATACTGGCTAACAGCGATAGGAACACCAAGTTTACAGTAACAGTGTGTTACCTCATCAGCTTTTTAGAGTGACTTGAATAGGATTGTAACTAGCTAGCTCCAATCAATGACTCACACGAATATATTCCCAGAGTAGGGGATAAGAAAAGACAGAGTCTTTTAAAAAATAAGACCTAATTCCAAGAAAGGAGACTACTATTATATATTCAGTGGTCAGTAGTCCCAAAGATCACACACTGTTTTCCAAAGTGGCGGTGTGTTTCACATTCCCACAGCAATGTATGAATGTTCCAGGTGCTCTGCAACTCACCTCACAGATGGTCAAGCAACTGATCAGCCTTAATGCTTTTAAGTATACTAGTGGGTGTGTAGTGGTATCTAATTGTGATTTTAATTTGTATTTCCCTGATAATTAATAATACTGTACATCCTTTCATGTGTTTGTTTATCATCTATTTTGGCAGATCTTGGAAACCACAGACTCTAAGCAAGATTATAGAGAGAAGAGGGCTCGAGAAGGGGATCCTGCGAAGTTTTTATGAACTCCTGAGCTCAACCCTGAAATGCACATGTGTGGACGTGACTCTAAACAACATACCAAAAGCAACGAACTACAGGACAGACCACTCGCTATCCATGTCCCAGCAGGGCCAGGGTGGTACACACACAGGACAGATCAGAACAGGCAGTGCAAAGCCTTCGAAAACTAAACTGATATTGGAATCACAGCCCACAGAAGGTGAGTCAAAACTCGCAAAACCTAACTGTGCCATTCACTGCTAGATCAAATTTAAAAAATACTGTTTTTTATAATATTTAAACAAGGCTCAGATCTCATAAGATTCAAAATGTCCAGGATATAATCCAAAATTAGTTGACATTCAAAAACCATGAAAATGTCAACTTGAAAGGAAAAAAATAATCAAAGATACCAACCCCAGGATGATGAAGATGTTGGAATTATCAGAACAACCTTAAAACAATTGTAACAGCCATGCTCTAAAGAAGTAAGATTAAACATTCTTGAAATGAAATAAAAGAAACAAAGAAATAAAAAAGAACAAAATGGAAATTTCAAAAGTGAAAATACAGTAACTAAAATTTTAAAATTTATTGGATGAGTTCAACAGAGGAATAGAAATGACAAGGGAAAATAATATGTTAACTTGAAGATAGATAAATAGAAATTACCCCATCTGAGTAACAGAAAAAAAAGAAATTTGAATAGAAAACAGAGTTTTAGGGATAATACCAAAAGGTCTAAGATTCCTGTCTTTAGTCTTGGAAGAAAAAAAAAAAGTGTGCCATGCTCAAAACAATGTTGTAATAATGGCTTAAAATTGTAAATTTGGCAAAAGACATAAACTTCCATTTCAAGTAGCTTAGCAAATCCCAAACAGGATAAACTCAAATAAATTCATGCCTAGATACTTCACAATCAAACTGCTGAAAACTAAAGATAAAGGAAAAAAACATTAAAAGTGGAGAGAAATGACACGTTTATACAGGGGAACAACTCAATGACTGTAAATTTCTCATCAGAGGCCATGCAGGCCAGAAGACATAAAATGTTAAAAAGGAAGGAAGGAAGGAAGGAAGGAAGGAAGGAAGGGATCAGAATCATCAACCCAGAGCCCAGTTTTATATCCAGTGAAAAGATCCTTCAGGGAATGAAGACAAAAAGACATTCTCAGTGATAGAAAACTAAAAAAACCCTAGACTTACTTTAAAGGAAATGCTACAGAATGATCTTCAGGCAGAAGAGAAATGATACCAGAAACAAACAAACAAACAAACAAACATGGAACTTAAAAAAAAGGAACGGTAAATATCTGGGTAAATATAATAAACTATTTTTCTCTTAAATTCTTTAAAATATGTATGACAGTGAAAGCAAAAACTGTAACCCAGGCTGGTGGGGTTTTCTGTGTACACACAGATAACACACATGACAACTACAACACAAAGAGGGGAGGTGAGATCAGCACGTTTACCAGGAAGTGGTAAAACATTAATTCTAGGTAGAACTGTTAAGAGTTATGTAAGTAAATTGTAATTTGTAGAGCAACTACCAAAACAAACTCTACAAAGACATATAGTAAAAACACTATAGAAAAAATGAACTATTAAATATTCAGGCAATCCAATAGAAGGCAAGAAATAGAAGCAATGAAATAAAAAAGCAGTCAAACAGAAAAATATTAATAAAACGGCAGACCTAAATCCAAACATATCAATAATTATATTCAATGTAAATGGTGCAAACATTTATGCCAACTAAAAGAAATTGTCAGAATTAAAAAACAAAACCCTTGCTGTCTACAAGAAACTCACTTTGAATATAAAGGTATAGGTAAGTAAAAAGTAAAAGAACAAAAAAAAAGATATACAAACACAAATTAAAAGAAGGACGGATTTGGTATATTATTATCAGATAAAGTAGACTTCATAGCAAAAAAAAAGTGGCAGAGATAAAGAGGAAAATTACATAATGATAAAAGGGTCAATTCACCAAGATGACATAATCCTAAGTGGGGCACCTACCGACAGAACTTCAAAGTACATTAAACAAAAACTGAGAGTTCTAACAGAAAAGATGGACAAATCCACAATTTGGGTTGCAGACTTCACATTCCTCTCTCAGTAATCAACAAAGTAAGTAGACTGAGAAAAAACAAAGGATAAAGAATTCAAAACACCATCAACTAACTAAATCTTAATGACATTTATAGTATAACCTACCAAACAACAGCAGAATACAGTTTTCTCCAGTACACATCGAACATTCACCAAGACAGGCCATGTCCTAGGTCATAAAACAAACTTAACAAATTCAAAAGAACTGAAATCATACAAAATATATTCTTTGACATGATGAAATCACGCAGAAATCAGTAACAGAAAGCTGTCTACAAAATAGCTTTCTCAATGAAATCTCATAAAAGCAAGCACATTTCCTCTGAGCCAATGATAATGAACTCTTCCCAGAAGGCAGTCAGTGAGTTTTGATATACACCCTAATCTATCTGTTTCTAAACTCACAGAAGTCATTCAATATCAGAAGAGTAGCAAACTTTGACTTTGCAAGACAAAAACAATAAAGCTACCCTAACTTTAGAATATCGAAAAGTCTTTATTCACCAATTTCAAGTTTTAGTTTAAAAAAATACTTTAAAAATAATCTAAAACACTGGAAACAAATAAGGATATTAACTGAGTTATGAGTAACCTAAGAATTTTTTTGTGAGATGTCACAATTAGGTATTATTTGCCATCTGTGTTAAACTTAACATTTCTTTTTCCAGTACTAAATGTCAAGGACTGGATAATAAATAACCTTAACTAAGTACCTGGTTCAGATTTGTTGTCTTGAGATTCTCCTTAACAGAAAACCTACTTATTTAAAGCCCGAGTTCACTGAAACAGAGGACCACCACCAAGCTGTGGAGAGGCCCGTCTTCACCGACAGCCGCAGCTAGTCCCAGACTCAGTCAATACCTTCGTTTGTTTATTTTTAGGTTGATATGTCACATGGTTCAACACTGACTAAAGGATGAAATGTCAGATTTTAGAAAATCTTTGTCCAAAGAAAATTTTACCCGAAAGTTTTCACCTTAAGTTTGAACAGATGCAAAAGTAACATGTAAATTTTAATATTTCCTGCATAATGTAAATTTTATATATTTAAACAAAATATTACTATTTTAGATGTATCCAAATAAATAAAAATACTACTGATTCTCTATAGAATCATCTATTTAAAACTTGCATGAACATACTCTAACAGCAGAAATTTTACATCCCCCCTTTTTCTCTTTGAACTTTTATTTTCATCCCATTTCCTCCAGACTGTTATTGGAATGTGATATACCTGTATGCTTGGCACTTGCTCATTGATCATCCTGTAATACTGCAATCTATCATATGTATGTATGTGTATTTAAATTTTTTTTACTCTCCAATGACCTTAATGCCTGAGTATTAAATATTTGTCTTCTAGATTGAATTATTACAATAACTACTGGTATACAATTTATCATAAAGGTACAGTATTATTATAAATTTTGATAAATAATAAACATAACAGGTAACAATTACTGAAAAAATATCTTTTAATGAAAAATGTATGACACTATTAAAGTAATTGCCAAGCGTCCCTTTTGTTTCAGTGCTCTGGAAGTGGGAGGAGAAAATACGAGGTTGAACCTCTCCTGCAAGTAACTTTCTCAGGCAGACCCATCTTAGGGAAGAGAAGGTATGGAAAACCTGCAAATTTATCTCACAAGCATTGTCCAAATTAACTGGTCTCTTCCTGCTTCCTAGATATACCTCAGTTTGAAAGCCACTCACTTAGAATATTTCCTATACTCACAAGGGGAGTTGAAAAAAAAAAAAGAAAAAGAAAAGGAAAAAGAAAAACGGTATAAATTTTGCTTTTAAACCTTCTTACCAATCCAGAGTTTTCTATGCTCCGAAAAATTAAATGTACTATGAAACCTCAATGCTTCCATTCTTTATCAGTATCAAAGACAGGATACAAGTTGTTAACCATTAGGAACCTGTCCAGTATTCTAACAAACTGTTATCAACACTAATTGTTATGGGTAACACCATCTTCTGATCCCAGGAGCTACACATACCCATTAAACTGCTTCAATCCATTTGTCTCACAACTAGTTTTCAAATGCTTTAAGATACCCAATTCCTCTCCATCCTGGAACCAGTCCCTGCTCCCACAGCTGCTTTCACTGCAGAGAGATCTGCCTTTACGAGAGGGGGCTGTGCTTAAATACATTCGGCCCTGCATTCCAAGGTACGGCACTAATGTTTCAAGAGGAAAGCCAGTTGAAAAAATATAATCAATGTTTCAGTGTTAAGATAAACATAGCAAGTTTTTCTTTAATTTGCCTAAATGGGCCAACTATAAAGTATCAAATTGTATCAGACAAGAATCCTATATATCTTTTAGAGAAAAAAACTGCAATGTATTTTTTAATTAGGAAAAACATTTTAGAAGTTTAGGAATATAGATGGGCAATTTCCACTCCATTTAAATTTAAAGTTTATTGTTATTTATTTAATAAAACTACATTCAAGGAAGTTCTTACAATTTTAGATTTTGTGAACAATTTATTTATAGATAAGTAAGTTATTAAGTGATGGTTCTGCACTCCTTGAGTTACTTTTAAAAGTTACTTAGCATGATGTTCATAAAAAATTTTAAGTGTAACATCTGGGTCAAATGAATGGAAAAAACAATTTGCTCTTGAAAAAAATTACCCATATTCTTGGTCTTTAAATTCAACTTCATTTTGACCAAATCCTAACTGAACTTGGTCTCTGTATTCTGAGAAACTTATCTTATGAAATATCTACTTCCTTCACCACTCCCACTGAGTATATATTTGCTAGTGATATGATTCTACAAAGTTAAACTGAACTACACAGTCTTGCATCTGTTTTCAGTTCTACTGAAGTCAACACTCTCACACACAGCTCTCAGGACTGAGTGTTCCCTTTTTATTTTTTAGAAAAGTCTCTACCACCTGAGTTAAACAGAAAACCAGAATGGGGGTAAAGCACATCTAATTTTAGACATCGGATCTCAAGATTTAGGGCCAAATCCTAAAACAGTGTTTAGTGCTTGATTCTCAATCTTTCACATAAGTCTTAAGCTCTTATTACAAAATAAACAACTGCACTGCTCCCAAAGGTCAGATTTTATATTAGGCTATATTTTAGTTTACCAAAGCAAACTCATGACTCAAGTAGCAGCAAATATTCTGTTTGAGTATTGTTTTACCTTTTTATTTTCCTTTTAAATTAGGTGGCACTCAAATTAAAAGAGAAAAAGGAAGAATGAGATGCAATCAGCTCCTTAATGTAGAAGATCAGATAAAATCAAATTATAAAATGTGCACCTTATTAATGCACATTTCGTTATCAATAGTATTCCTAAAACATGAACAACAGGCTGAGAATATCTGAACTATTAACATTCTTCAAAGAAAACATCCCAGTATGAAATGCCAGAAGTACATTCACTGTGGAGGTGAACAAGTACCCGTGTGTGTGTGTGTACACACACACACACATAGACACACACACATATGTACGGTCTCAGATAGATAAAGATATGCAGGCATGTGCTGCTTAATGACGGGCATACATTCCGAGAAGTGCCTTGCTAGGTGACTTCGTTGTGTGAACATCACAGAAAGCTGTTACATAAATCTAGATGGTCTAGCCTACTACACACCTAGGCGATATGGTATTGCTTCTAGGCTACAAACCTGTACAGCATGTTACTGTATAAAACAACATGAGATTAAATCAAGAACAAGAGAAAATGATGCAATCAAGAGACTTAGTAAACACGAGATGAATGAGGCTGTTGCCAGTGTAACAAGACATACTATTTTGCCACAAACTTTTGTAAGTAGAAAGAGTACAGTCTAAAATAACCATAAAAAGTACAGTAAATAAATAAAACAGTAACAGTCATTTATTATCTTGAGCAAGTATCCTGTACCGTACATAATTGTATGTGCTATACTTTTACCCAACTGGCAGCGCAGTAATTTGCTTACACAAGCATCACCACAAACATGAGCAATGCACTACAATGTTACAACAGCTACAACACTGCTATTTCTGCTCCATTATAATCTCATGGGACCACTGCGTATGTGGTCTGTCATTGACCTAAACAACATTACACAGTGCATAACTGTGTGTTTACATACACACACAGGCACAAGAATTTCTGGCTGCAAGCAATTCTTACCCCAGGAAACAATATTAATTCCATTTTCAAAATCAGGTACACTGCCATATGCTTTCCACATCTCTCCTACTCCTAAATCTCTTCATCACCTTGACCTCCTTCTCAAGCTCCAGAGCCTATTTCCCAACTGCGCATCGGTTACTTGCAACTAGTATATCAAGTCCTACCTCCAACCTTCTCTCCTCTTCCATCTAAAGAAAACACACACACACACACACACACACACACACACACACACTTCTTCAATTAGTATTTTCCCATTCCATTACCATTCTTACTTATCCAGGTTCAAAATCTCAGTTATACCTTTGGGTCCTTCTCCTTGACACTCTTCTACCATCTAACTGATGGTCAACCCTGAATTTTTCTTGCACAATTTCTTATGTACTACCTCACACTCTCTTTTCATTTCCACAGCATCCCTCTAGATGAGCAATTTTTAACAGGTGTGCCATAGGAGGCACATTGGTGTGCTATAAGAAATTTTTTTTAAAATCCTCATCCAAGGACATGCTTATTGATTTTAGAGTGAGGGGAAGGGAAGAGAAAGGAAGAAAAACATCGATTGGCTGCCTCTCAAATGGGATCCAACCAGGGACTGAACCTGCAACCTAGGCATGTACCCTGACTGGGAATCAAATTCACGACCTTTTGGTTTACAGGACAACACTTCAACCAATTGAGCCACACCAGCCAAGGCAGCAAGAATTTTTAAAACATGCAATATCTGACAATTTAGTCAGGGTCACCTCTCTTCCCTTAGATTGTCAAAATAAAAAAAATGACAACAGCCAACCCAACAATAGCCATCTGCTGTGAATGAATCAAAATTATACCTGTTTTTTGTCAGATCAGCAAAAAATATATTTTTTGGTGTGCCGCAGAATTGTAGTAATTAGTTTATGTGAGCCATGAGATGAAAAAGGTTGAAAAATTGCTGCTCTAGATAAATCCCTCATCTCCCCCCAGAAAAGGCCTGACTCCAAATGACTAAAATTTCCCTAGTCTCTCTCCCTCTAGGATTCTTTCCCTGCCAATACACTTTGTATATGGGTAGCACCAAAATGAAAACACGCTGCTTTTATTATCAAAGAATTCACACTCCAGCAGAAGGCACAAAAAGAGACTATTAAGAACATGCCCTGACTAGCATGGCTCAGTGGGTTGGGCATCATCTCACAAAGAGAAAGGTCAACCAATTGATTCCTGGTCAGGGCACATGCCTGGGCTGCACATTCAGTCCCTGGCTGGGGCATATGCAAGAGGCAACCAATCAATGTTTCTCTCTCATACTGATATTTCTCTCTCTGTCCCGTCTTCCCTCCCTACCCTTCTCTCTAAAAATAAATAAATAACATCTTTTAAAAAAACTATTAACAATGTAATTGGATAAGTATTACACTGAAGGTATAAACAAAAAGATCTAGGAAGGCAGGAGAGTGACAGTTACTACAGGTGAGATTTCAGAGGAGGCTACAGGTGAACGGGAGGAAAGCTTTCCAGACAGAGAGCAGCCAGCCGTGTGAGATTTCACATTCTGGGGGAAGGGCAGAGTTCAGTGGCAGGGACGGAGCAGGAGAGAAGACTGGAAACGTCTGCTCGAGTCAGACTGTGGGACCCTCAGTGTCATGCTAGAGAAGTTTAGATTTGATCCTGTTGGAATGTGAAACAAGACAGCATTACATAGAAGGCTCTATTTTAACTTTTTGTGTTTGCTACTTTGTTTCAATATATTATTTTAAAAACAATGTAACACAAGCACCAATAGAACCAAACACATCTTTTAGAAGTTACTAATCATCTATGCTTCAGATTACTATACAGACTCTGTAGAAAAATTAGAAATGAGGCAGTCAGATTGGTTTGTTTGTTATTTAAATACACTGTCTTCATAATCTAACAACTGCCAAGAGGGGACATGTTTAAAATCTCTCACTGTTTATGAGTTTGTCTATTTCTTTTTAAAAATTTTTATTAAAGTATAATGGCATACAGTGTATTAGTTTCAGGTGTACAACACAGTGAGTTGTCATTTATATACCTTATGATTTCCACACCACGTCTAGTAACCATCCATCACTATGTGGAGTCTGTGTATTGTTGACTTTATTCCCTGTGCTGTATACAGTTTGTCTATTTCTTAACATCAGATATTGTATTTTTTTTTTAGTTCTACGCCATTTCTTTGTTTCTTGTTTTGTTTTAAACAGATTACAATTTTCTGGTGTCATCTGGATTAATCCATAACAACCTGTTTAATGACACCAAAAAAAATGTCCCTTAAGCTTTTCAATCTTTTTGGACCAAATCTAACTTGTTATGTTGTTCAAAAGAGTTTGGTAATTATTTTCCCCATGCTCTTCCCTTCCCATCAGCAATCTCCTTCAAGCCAAATATACCTCAGTATTTAGAGCACTGCTACTCAGTCTGCCCTCTGCTTCATGCAGATAATCGTTGCCCACGTGATCACAGGAGTTTATATTCACAAAAACTAAGCCATCTGGTCACATTTCATAGCTCTCTGCCCATAGTATAAAAGGAGAGGGAAGAAACTTTGATAAATCCACAGAACATTTTCTTTTTCTTCCAGAAAAGAAAAAAATTCATAATTACCAGTTTGTAAAGACTCAGCCCCAAGTTAGTAGTGTTTTTTAAAGACGTAAGTAAGCCTTCTGGTAGCTAACTAATCAGAGTGCAGAGAGCAACGCGTATGCCTGACAAATGTATTTCAGACCAACTTCCTATGTCAATACTCATTCATATGATAAGAAAGGCAATCTAAAAGTAGGTCATCTGAGATAACTATCTGGGGCTCAGTCTTTACTGGAAATGACTAATACATAAATAAGACAGGACAAAAGAAAAAGCCTTAAAAAAAGTAGTATCATATGCAACTTGTATTTTGTTCCTACTTAGAATTTGAAAATAAATCAATTTTATCATGAAGTGACCAAAAACAGTGTTCTTATTAATCTGCAGGTCATGGCCCATTCAATGAATTGTGAAATAGATTAGTGGGTTGAGACAAGTTTTTCTGTTTAATGAAATAGTAGAGATTAGGTACAACAATACCAGAATACATTGCAAAGGTTAAGTATTGTTTCATGAAAATGTTTCAGTTTTATGTACACACATATATGAAAGGTACATAAATAACTGAAAGGTATTTTGCATTATAGGTTACAACAAAAAAAAAAGTTCAAAAACTACTGATCTAGGATCTACCAGTAAGATCAGCCTATTTTCTCAGAGTAGGAGCAAAATTGGGAGGAATATTTTTAACCACTTTTCAAAGATTATCTAGTCTAAAGATCATCTATCTAAAATTTTAAATAACTATTATTCATTTATCAATGACAAAATTGATTTATTTAAAAATTCAAAAAAGACTATTATTCATCTTTTATATACCAGGAATGGTTCTATGTACTGGAAATAGAAAAAAATGAATAAAACTAAATCCCTGCTTTCATGAAGTTTAAATTCTACCAGAGTGTATGTAAGTGCTTTACATTTGGTCTCACTTGGATCTCCTGATCCTATGTGGTAGACAGTGCCTATCTGCACTTTGTATGTGAGGAAACTGAGGGTTAGAGGAGTCACTGAACTTGTCCAACCTCTCTCTCTCTCTCTCTCTCTCTCACACACACACACACACACACACACACACACACACACACACACAGCTAGTCAGTGGCAGAGCTGGGATTCAAACCTAAGGCAGCAGGATTCCAAAGTGGTCTTAGCCACCACACTACACTGCCTTCCAAAGTCCTTCTATCTGCAGGAAAATAAAGTGGGATTACTCGCCCTTTTAAAAATTTTATAAGTTGAAAGAAGACTGTTCTTAAAAGTTGACTTAAACTAAAATTCAGTTTCATTAAATATGCCTTGGCATAAACATACTCAACCATCAGATGATTTTTAAAATGTCTTCCGTGAAGGAAAAAAAAAACAATGAAGAGTGGTAGACAAAAGGCATGTAAATCAGCACGCTGTGGTTAAAAAAAAAGTAGAGGGCCTACTCCGTGTAAGTTCAGCTTAGTCTCCCACAATAACACGCATCAGCAGAGGGGAGCACAACCACTCACAGGCCTTGCTAGGATAATCACGCCTTAGGTGGAGCCTGCAGGCCTGAGAGACATGCTGAGAGAAGCAGGCTGACCCACACGAGCAGCCAGATTCGCTGCGCCAGCCCTGGCCGTGAAAGTGAACACAGTGCGGCCAGACGACCTCACATCTACACTTCTGACACACCTATCCTCGAGAGCTGCAACTGTTTCTGTTTTGCTCCCAATGTAACCCCATCACCTAATACAGAGTATGGGATGTGGCAGGTACTCAGTAAATATTTGCTAAGTGAATATTACACAAGTTATTTACAAAATATTTCTTCTCTCAGGCCTTGGTTTCCTATATTCAAAAGGGTTGGACTAGGTTAACAATATTCACTTTCAGCTCTGAAAGTCGCACTTCTTTGAGCTAGAATTTCTAAATACATCACATAAAGCATCAGTAAAATTACTCCACAACATCAGTGTCTGAATACATGCCTAGTCACAGGGTTTCATAACATCTTACATCTTACTCATGCAGTCCCACATAAGGTAAACAATGAATTTGCCTTTTGAAAATACTGAAACTGTTCAATATTGCTGAGACAGAAAGAGATAAAAGCTACCTATTGTAGAAATAATATAACATAAAATACATCTGACCATTTAGCTAAAATGAGAGAGAAGTTGGTGCCCATAAAAACAATTACGACAGCAGCAATAAAATTAAGCTTTGTCAGATGTTTGAAGAATCAGAAAAATCTGTTAGCTGGTTTAACCAAATAATCTTACTATGAACACTTATTTTTTAAATAGTATAACATAGATTTATCTCCCATAAATCGTTAATTAGAAATTACTTCTTAACCTTTTATAACTTTCTCCAAAAAGTAAAACTAAATTATTTTTCACCCATTATTTTAAATAATATCTCAAGTAATGGAGCAACTTAACTATATCACAAAACTACTAGTGCATGAAGCCAGCTTTTATTAAATATATTTGCTGAAAACTGAAATGGAATTAAATATTAAAGTATGTCCTTCATCCACAAAAAATTTAAATGGTTTTTAGATTACCTCTAATTGTTATGGGCAGAGGTTTTTTTCTAAACATTTCAAACTGCTTTGTGGATGGATATTTGTTATATATAGGGTGGGGCAAAAGTAGGTTTACAGTTGTGAGTACATGAAACAGAGTTTACTCTTGCATTATTATTATTTACTAATTATTGTATTATTTTCCATACAAACAATTGTAGACTTACTTTTGTATCACCCTGTATAAGAAACATTGGTAGAAACTATAAGGCAGGGGTGTCAAACTCATTTTCACCAGGGGCCACATTAGCCTCACAGTTGCCTTCAAGGACCTAATGTAATTTTAGGACTGTATAAATGTAACTACTCCTTAACTAGGGATAAGGAGCTCGGCACTGCCACTGGGTAGAGACAAGGTGGTGGGCCAGCTAAAACAAGGTGGAGGGCTGGATTCGGCCACGGGCCTTGTGTTTGCCACCTGTGCTGTAAGGGAATCAGAAAACTCTATGAATTACGGAGTCCTCACATGTAGGGCCCAATCTAGGTACACATGTCTTGACATATAAAGTCAAAGAGTAATTTAAAAGTTTACGTGAAGGCATGTTAACAGAAATATCATAAGATATTTTATAATGGGACTGACAATAAAAAAGAAGACCTATATTTCATCGTGGGCAGATTCTAAGAAGAGAAAAGGTTTATACTGATGACATTTCCATGGGTTGACTTCTTCCTTCTGGTTACTCTTAATTAAACAGTCTAAGCCTGTATATAAAAACAAAAAAGTTATTATTCAAAGGATACCAAAAGTTTAAAATCAACAATAGCTGCTTTTATAACATTTAAAAGAAAAGGTAAACAATTCAAGTTTACTTTAACAATTCTTTTAAATATTGCATTCCATGAGAAATTGGAAGCCTTGTGTATTGTTAGTTGGAATATAAAACGGTATAGCCAATGTGGTGAACAACTTGGCTGTTCCTTAAAAGCTAAACTTAGAATTACCATATGACCCACAATTTAATTCCTGAGTATACGCATATACCCAAAGGATTCAAACAGATACTTGTTCACCAACATTCATAGCAGCATTATTCACAGTAGCCAAAGGTAGAAACAACCCTACACCTACCACCAGGTGGATAAAGGAAACATAGTATACACATACATACAACAGAATATTTCTTAATCGTAAAAAGGAATGAAGTTGTCTCCTGGCCAGTATGGCTCAGTTGGTTGGAGCATTGTCCTGTAAATGTAAAGGTCATGGGTTTGATCCCCTGTGAGGGCACATGCCTGGGTCGCAGGTTCAGTCCCCAGTCATGACATGTACAAGAGGCAACTGATATGTTTCTCTCTCATATCCATGTTTCATTCCCTCTCTCTCTAAAACCAATAAGCATGTCCTTGGGTGAGAATTAAAAAAAAATTTTTTTTAAAGGAATGAAGTTCTGCTACATGCTATAAAATGAATGAATCTTGAAAACATTATACTAAGTGAAATAAGCCAGATGCAGGGCTAATATTATATGATTCCAGTCATACAAAATACCTAGAATAGGCAAATTTATAGAAAGATTAGAAGTTACCAGTATATAAATGTCTATAATACATTGTACACCTGAAACTAATACAATGTTTTATGTCAATTGTAAACTGAATAAAAAAAAAATCAGTAGCTGAGGAGGAAAAAGGAATAGGAACTTAATGGTTATAGTTTCTGTTTGAGGTGATGAAGAAGTTTTATAAACAGTAGTGACACAGTTGCACAATATGGATAAATTAATGCTACTTAATTCTACATTTAAAAATGGTAAAAATAGCAAATTTTATAATTGACATATCTATATATGCTTCTAAAAAAACCACACAAATAGCTGCTACCGCAATTTAAAAAAACACAGCATTTCATGACCGCACCACAGGTTAGAACACAAAAGGAAAATGTGCTTGTACATAAAATGAAGAAGACTGGTGGCTATCACCACTAAGCAAGCGGTCCAGCGTGGCCACTGGCAGCCTGACTTGAATCTTACCACGAAGAACGTGACACCTGGTGTACGGGATGCTCTGGAGGATGACTAGCCTGAACCCGTTAAGCGTTCACCATCATTAATAAAAGACAGTGTTGATGATGATTGTTCTAGATTGGGGAAACTAAAAAAACAAGCAAAAAACCAAAAACCAAAAACCCCGCAAGAGCCAAACGCAGTTTCTGAACCCTGACTGGGTCTGATCTGCAGGAAAAGGAGCTAACAAACAAGAATGTTTGGGGGTAGCAGATGAAGTTTGAGTTACGGACACCATGTGGGATGACATGCTGATCACTGTTGATTTCTCAGCTGGAGCAATGGTTTATGGTTACACAAGAGAATGTCCCTGTACTTAGGAAATGCATGCTGAGGTATTTAAAGGTACAGTGCCATGAAATCTGCAATCTACTTTTGGATGGCTTGACAAAAGAGAAGTGGGGAGGGGGGAGGGAGAGCACACTGAAATATCTGGGGTAATAACTGGTGAATTTAAATGAGGGTATATAGGTGTTCATATAGTTTTCTTTCAATTTTACTGTGGGTTTGAAAATTTCAAAATAAAAAAAGATTTTAAAAATTAGAATTCTTCAAAGTTCCCTCTTTTCCACTCAAGAGTATATGTAAGGAAGCTAAATGTACAATGGGGAAAATATAGCAAATTCAGTGCTTTACATACCTTCTACATCATACCAATGTGCACCATTTGTGATCCCATCTTTGAAAGTCTCATCTTCATCTCCAGGGCAATGAGGTGCCCCAGTTTTCATAATGGGGTGGTTTGAAGCGTAGGCTTTTGCCAAGTATTTAAATACTTCATCATCTGAGGTTCTGCTATAGGTTCCAGTGGCCTTATGTTCTGGAGAATCATCAAAAGGATAGCTTGCTACCACTGAGCCACCATGCAGATTTCCAGAAAGCACAAACCTTTGAAAATACAACCAAATCACATACTATTTTAAAAAGGCACAGAAAACACCATGTATTTAAAGATTTTACATCTTTCATAAATAAACCCAGTATCACTCTTGACACCTAGGAGACAATGCTAACAGCTGTTATAAATAGACTGACAAAAAAAAAAGAAAGAAAAAGAAAATGGAAAGCAAGCACTGTTGATTTAACAAATTTCAAACAGTTTTTAATAACTCAAATTAACTCAAATAACTTTAAAGAATTTTTCCATTACTAAAAAAGTAGCCAGATAACACAGTACAAATTAATGTTTTCAGGAGACGTCTTATTCAGTGAATTCCAGATTCATGTATTAGGTCAAATAATGAGTTTGCCAACAGATAATCATTTTTTGACCTACAAAAATGACAACATCATACAGTTCAACTTAAAACCTGTAGTTCATAATATGTTAATTTCACAGAAAGTATGACTTGTATAAATATATATTTGCTGAATATATTAATTAGTTAGGTTAATATCGTTCATGCTTTTTATATCACTGTCCAAAGAGAACTTAAGATGTGGAGCCTAAAACAGGATGTGTTTTGTCTTGCTCCAGGTTCACAATACACTAAACTCACATTTTCAAGAGAAAAGCCACAGTTGAGAAGACTGGTGGGGGCGGGGGAGGGGGTGTAGAACCTGATACACTGAGCTGCTTTCAGAGAAAACAATACAGCACATGAAAGACTAGTCCTCCATTGCATCACTCTAAAAGTAGCTCTTTCTAGGCCCAAGGTTCCTGATTGGGCCATTGGAAAATAAACTGACAGGGAGACAAGACTGCTCCTACAGAAGAAACACTTTTACTTTTTTATGTTTCTACTTTTAAGTGAACCCATTTACAATCTGGTCAAATTTATAGATACAGAAATACTTCTTTTATGGTGAAACGTAAAGGCAAAACAGGCTTGAATCCTACTTATACATCTCTTCCTCTTGTAACAGTTCAAGCCAGCACTATGAGTAGAGATTCAACACTTTTCTCTTTGTACTTGAAATCAGATTTTCTTGCTTCTGCCTCTTTGTGGCTGGACTGACCTACAGAAATTCTAAAGGAGGTTGATATATAACATTTATTTCTATAGGCTTAAAAGAAGATTAAACCTATGGAATGTCCCAGAGGAGATCAAACAGTGAAAATTACAGAGAATCTGCTCATCAGTGATAGAATTTAGTTATTAAAGACAGTGATTAAATACTAAAATAGACTATGAGAAGACACTAATTAAAAACTAATATAATTGTAATTAGCACTCTGCCAGACACCACAGGAGAATGCCGTTTGGTGTAGCGGCAATAGCACAGGCTACGGAGCCAGCCAAATGTGGGTTGAGAACATTCAGTCCTCCAGACCTGGCTCACTAAAAACATAACGAGAAGTTACTACCTTTACATTAATTGAACCCCAGTTTCCCTCTTATCCGTCAAATGGGGATTAATGCTACCTGCTTCCAATGGTTGTTATGAGAACTAAAAAAAATATCTCCAGCAAAACGACTGCTTTATAGCACCTACTCAACAAATGCTCACTCTTTGGAGAGACCTGGCACCTTGCACAGGGAATCACAGACTATCATTCTACTCCCCAGGTTCACTGCCAGCCCTTGGGTGACACGATGACACCGAAGCAAAAACTAATACATATTCTAACATTCTAACTGCACCCTACTCATCCCTCCCCCATAGCTTAAGGTATTAACAATTTACTTTCTGGTTTGCATGACTAAAATAATTTAAATACTTTTCCCCTACTGACTTTGGGAAAGTTACAAGAAGGGGCCCAGTTCAGGAATCCATTCAGTAACAAATTTTCTTGAGTGTCAACTGTGTACCAAACAGTCTACATACTAGAGTACCTCAGTGAAGAAACAAGATACAAAAATGCCCTCAAAGTATTCATCCTGTAGTGAAATAAAATAACTAAATGTTCTACATAATTGAAACATGTTACTTTAACCATGTGTTTTTAATTAAAACTTGAAATTCCAAGATTCTCTACTAAATGCCGGTTTTTATTTTGTTCCACAATTTTTGCAACAATTCTTAGAAATATTATTAAAATAGCCTAACCAAATATGATACTTTGAGAACAATGAAATACTAGCAATGTACCAAAGTGATAAAATTCAATTATTAGATTTTTTATTCTACTTACACAGTCTTAAAAGTACCAAGGCCCCCCAGCTGGTCTGGCTCAGTGGATTGAGCACTGGCCTGTAAACTACAGGGTTGCTGGTTTGATTCCCAGTCAGGGCACATGCCTGGGTTGCAGGCCAGGTCCCCAGTAGGCGGCATGTTAGAGGCAACCATACAATGATGTTTCTCTCCCTCTCTTTCTCCCTCCCTTCCCCTCTGTGAAAAAATAAATAAAATCTTTAAAAATAAAAAAATAAAAGTCAATACCATTCTTTGTCAAACCAACTCTGCATATCAATCCAATTTTATTTAAAAGGTATTTTTTGGTTTCCATTCAAATCAATTCTCTTAAGGGTTTCCCATACTTGGCTTTAGCATCACCTTTCATTCTTTTTTAAAAACAATTTATTTATTTATTGTTAGAGAGAGGGGAAGGGAAGGAGAAAGAGAGGGCGAGAAGCATCAATGTATGGTTGCCTCTAACGTGGCCCCTACTGGGGATCTGGCCCACAACCCAGGCATGTGCCCTGACTGGGAATCGAACCAGCAACCCTTTGGTTCACAGCCTGCGCTCAGTCCACTGAGCTACACCAGCCAGGGCTCAACTTTCATTCTTTGCATAAGATTTAAAGTAGCTGCTAAATATATTATAAATATTATAACAAAAGTCTACAGATACTAAAATATAAATTGCTAAGTTAACTCTATTACACTCTACAGATAACCCTATAAGTAACTTTTAAAAATTAAGACAACTTGATGTCTAATAAACTAAATTTTAAAGATTCAGGAAACTGTAGATACACACACAAGCCTCCAAAAGTAATCTGTACCCGCCTTCAACAACACGATAATGCTTTTCACAAAGATACCAAAAATAATTTACAGGCAAATCTATTAAAATCTAAGCATAAATCTTTAATTAAAGAAATATAGTGTGACAAGAATATGGGAGTCAAGTAAATTATAAAGTCTTTAACAATGGAGTTAAAATCTTGAATGTTTTCCTGAGTATATGTCTCAATTATCAGGAGTACAAAAACATTCATTGGATGAAGTTTAAAGTGAGACAAAGAAAATAAACTTCACTTTTCTAAGCAGGAAGAATTAAGTCTTAAAATTTTACATATTTAAAATAATAACAAAAATCTATTTCTACAATAGCTAAGTGAATAGGATACCAAGAAATTATTCAAATGATTTATTTCACAAAATACACTGCAAAAGGTAATGTCCCCATACAGACTAATGTTTTGGGTTTCAAATTTCCTAACCATAAAGCTGACTCTATAGTTAAGGATTAATCTCAAATTGTATGTGCATATGTTAATTGTATTCACATATCTGCATCCTTTGCTATTAATCATTATTTAAGTTAATTTCAGTAATCCTCACCTGAGGATTTGTTTTGTTGATTTTAGAGAGAGAGGAAGGGAGAAAGAGAGAAAAGCATCCATGTGAGAGAGAAACATTGATAGGCTGCCTCCCCATTGTGCCCATGCCCCACTGGGGGATAAAACCCACAACCTAGGTATGTGCCCTGACTGGGAATTGAACCCACAACTTTTTGGTGTATGGGATGACATTCCAACTAAGTGGGCCACCTAGCCAGGGCTTGAGTTAATTTTTGAAGACAGGGTGGATGGATGTACTTTTTCTTCCTATATACAGGGTCCAGCACAAACAAGGCCCCTTTTTTATTACAAAATCATAAGCATGTAATTCTGTAACATAACAATTTGACACTCAAGCACACCATATGACACTTTGGATGAAATGTTCAAATTAAAATTATAAATTATTACATCCATATTATTACCCTACCAACCACACTCAAGCAGGCGTTACCTGTGCCAGACCCTGTATAGTCGCCTACTTTCTCTTCTAATTAGAGTTACATGTTTGAAAAGTGTATGATTAGCACAGTCCATAGCCACAAAGCAAAATGACTTTCTATGCAATACCAACTGAGACAGATGGGCTTTTAACATCTTCACAAGCTCCTATCATTGAGCTAACTGACCCAGACCATAACTTACAATCATTAAATACTGGCATTATGAAACAGTTAACCAGAGTGTGAATTTTGGATTCCAAATTTTAAAGTTTAAAGCTTTCAGTATAGCCTCAAGGTGAATGCACCAAGACAAAACTCATTTTCATTTTTGGTTACGGCAGACCTAATGGTGAAGAGAAAAATCTAGTCATAGAATTTACATCACTGCAAGGGTTGTGACAAGGTATTTTAAACATGTCTTTCAAGCACTGCAAACAGTGTATTTGATGTATCATCTCAGAAAAGCCCTGCCATCACAGCTTCTGACAATAAGATTGATTAAAGTTGCATTTCCTATGCAAATGTTCGGAAGTCAAGACATGGTTATCTTTAAAATTTTTTTTTTTCTGAAAGCATACATGAAATTAAATACCTACAAGGGATCTCAAAAGGAGTAAAGTGAAAGGCAGGAGATAAAAAGAATCTAGAGATGTTACAATGCCTACAAATTTTCTCGGTGTTATATACACTGAAATCTTGTAGATGACTCCCAACTCCCAGAGAAACTTCTTTGCTCATTACTTTTATCTTATCTGTCACTCCAAAATCTTCTTCAAATCAAGAAGGAAAGATTAACTAGCCTTACGAAGGCAAAAAAGAAAAAAGGAGAGGGGTCATCCTGGCAAACTGAACCTTCAAAAAGGGAAGAGGCACATACTCACTTCAGGCACTATTCCATCCAGAGTAAGTTCCCTCTTCCTTTATTCCTTGCCTCTGTTTTGCTAAAAATCCTATCCATCTCTCAAGACTAAGTGAAAGTTCTACCTGTTCCACAGAGATGATCCAGATTATTGCTGCCCACACACATTTTGCTGTAGAAACAATTTCTATAAAGTTTTACTGGGTACATAAACACACACCATATGTATTCATAATACTCCTTTGTTATACACCAATTTCTTGAGGTCCTAATGCTTTTGATTTTCAAAACCCATATAGCGCTTAACAGCACTTAAGGTGTGTATTAAGTGTGACAATAAAGTGCACAAATGACATCCGGAGAGTTTAAAATGAAGCAGCTCACAGATGAAGGTTCCAGATCTCTTCAAGTTCTCCAGCCATATGCATATAATCCTTAGCTGGGTCAGAGGTAGTAAAGACTGGAAGAAAACCAGTTTCTGTCAAATAACCAAGAGGAAGAGCTGAGTGTCCTTTACCAATTCGGGGGTACGGTCTCCCTATATGGCTGCTGAGAGCACTAACAATCTGCCTGCGTCTAAGTCCCAGCTACACTCCGTACTATGCAAATTATTTAACCAATCTGTCCCTCAATTTCCCCATATGGAAAACAGCAATATTAATGGTGTCTATCTCAGTAGGCTGGGGCCCCTGAAAGGGTTTCGCCCAGAGTAATAAGATAATCACAATATTGACAGCTGATCTATAAAATGAGTGAGCTGGCCTAGGTTATCCTTAAGGTCTCTTCCATCACTCTGCTCCTATGGTCCTGTGAAAACAGGAACCAGAAAGCCAGAAAGATATCTTCCCTCCAGCCAAACTGCTCTCTCCGCATCCGTTGAGGCTGATCCCGATGACAGCCTCTAGGCAGAGCTTCTCGGACAATTAGCGGAACCAGAGGCTGAGCGGCCTGGGCCCTGTCCCCTCGCTAAGGCCCGGTCCCTAAGGCCTGCAAGCACTGTTGGAGTGCCCCCTGAGCGCGGGGGCCTGCCTTCGCGCCGGTGGCTCCTGTGGATTGTGGGGGGAGGGAGGGAGGCACTCACTTGTTCCTGCGGATCCAGTCGATAAGGGCGCGCACCTCGGGCACATCGTCCAGGGCCGGGGGCTCGCCTGTGCTGAACTGGTCCGGGAAGCTGCGGTTGAGGTCGCGGCCGCGGCTGTTGTCGCGGCCGCTGGACCCGGGAGGTCCACTGTCGCCGAAGCCGCAGGCGCCCTCGCGGGCGCGCTCGAAGCCATCCGGGTTGAGGCTGGGCAGCACGTACACGTCGGTGGTGTTCAGCAAGCGAACGAAGCGCGGGTCCCCGCGGCGGTAGCCAGCCGCCAGCTCGCGGGCCAGGTAGACCAGCACCTGGCGCGACACAGTCTCGTCGCCGTGCATGTTGCCCACGAGCTTCACCTGCGGCCGGCCGGGCAGCAGCGGCCCCGCCGCGTCGAGCCCCGCGTCCCCGTCAGGGGGTGGCGGCCCCAGGCCGGCCGTGAGGCGCAGCACCCACAGCGGCCGGCCCTCCACCGAACTGCCTATGCTGAAGAGGCGAGCCAGGCCGGGGGGCCCCGCGGCCGCCGCCTCCCGCAGAGCCGAGCCCAGCTCCTCTTCGTGGTAGTAGCGGTCGAACTGGCCCTCGTCCGCCTCGGCGCCCGCGCTCGTCGTCGTAGTCGTTGCCTCCGCCTTTTTGATGTGCGCTGTCCGGCCCGGGCTCCGCAGCAGCAGCAGCAAGCACAGCAGCGGCGGGAGGAGCCCCGGCCGCCCGGGCGGCCGCACGCCCCAGCCGCTCGCCATCTTCCAGCAGCGCGGAGAAGCTGGGCTTCACTCCCGCAGCTTCGAGCTCCGGGCGGCCGGCCCGGGCCCGCCGGATCCTCTCAGCGCCTAGCAACCCTCCGATCTTAGCCAATCGTGGAAGGGCCTTCTGTTGCGTCACGTCGGGGGGCGGGGCTTTCCTTAAAGTAGCCGATTCCCTCTGGTCCCGCCTTCCTCCAGTCCGGGAAGAGTTTGGTCACTCAATTCCTTCGCTAAGGATTCTCTCTCCCTCCTCCCCATTCTCTCGCTTGCATTTTTTCCGCTTGTCTCTACTAGCTCAGTCTCTTCTTTATGGCTTACCCCATTCTCCAGGTACTTTTACTAGCTCCCTTACCATCTTTGTTGGAGTTTTTCCCGGCTGCACTTAAACGCTTAAAATCGAGAATCAAAAGAATCAAAAGATTCAGAAGAATGTACGTTGGAAGAGCTTTGGGAAGCCTTCACCCTTTCCACCTTTCAGCCTTCACCAGAGTCGTTCTGCCTTGGATTGAGACCAACCCTCTGCATACTATTGAAAAGAATGGGACACTTGGAGTGGCAGAGGCTCATTACCTCACAAAGCAATTCATTCGAATTTTAGTTCCGTGTTGAAAGAAGGTGTCTCCTTTTTTGTTTAGCGGATATCTGATATGTAGTAGGTTCCCTTTGTGTTCGTTTATATATTTCTTTAGTGTCACCCCAGATTATTTCACTGCCACTAGTTCCTGTGGGTGCTGGTCTCAGCCCTCCGTAGGCAGCTTTCATGTCATGGTTCACTTGCCCACCTCTCACAACTTTCCTGAGCGACTCGTTTATTTAAGTATAACGTACAATGACATTTTTTAAAACAGCAGGTTTGACATTTCTGGAAACGCTTGGTGAATGTAATTCTTGAATTCAATGTTTGGTCAGAACAAGCAAATACAGTGTTATATAGTCTAAAGAGACCTGTAAACTGGTCTTTAGGCTCCAGTCACTTTCGCTTGAAGAAACAAAACCTCACAATCCTCTTATCAAGTGTGAAATTCTACCCATCGAACAACATAATTGCAGTAACCTTTATTTCCTTCTTTCAGAGCCAGGCATTTCAAGGCCCCATCTTTGAACTATGATTGAACCCAGTATGACTAGTAAAGAGTTAATTCATTCATTTATCAAATATTTATTGAGTAACTACTGTGCGCCAGAGCTAGGCGCTGGTAAGCAATTCATTCCCCTCAGGTGGAGATTGGATACAGTTTGTGGTAAGTGCTACAATAGAGATATGGGGACTCAGGTAAGGGAAACCTCATTCAACCTGAGAAAGAGGAAGGAAGAAGGAGAGGAAGTTGGGGGGTAGGGTGGGAGGAAGGAATTCTGGACAGAATGCTGTAAGGCTTGAGAGCAAATACTTCACATTCTGGGAACTGCATGCAGATCAGGGTTTCTGATGTGAAGGAGCTCATAGGTGTGGAGGTGACCTGATAGGACACCAGTTTTACTGGAGGAGAAGCAGGACCAGAACCCAAAGAAACTCACAAGCCAGTGTTCTGGGGAGCACTTAGGAGACCATGGAGAGCCACTGATGGATTTTAAGCTAGTTTAGAAAAATCCCTCTGACAGCAGTATGGAGAATGGAGTGGAAGACCTAAGACTCAAGACTGAGAAAACTGTAAGAAAGATGTAATCCGGAAAGACATTATAAGACACTGAACCCTTGAGGGCAGTGCCAGTGGAGGTGGAGAGAAGGAAGTAGATTTGAAAGACCTTTAACGAGGGAAAATGGACAGGACCTAGTGACAGAAAGAGGATTGTAGGCTGACTCCAAGTTATAGCCTAAGCAATTTACAGGTGTTCACTGAGGTTTTTTAGGACAGGAGAAAGCACAGGCTCAGATGAAGACGATGTGCTCAGCAGTCACTCTGGTCCTGTGAATGCTGCTTCTCCTCCACACCCCGTCTGGTCTAGTCTGCATCATACACAGCAGCTGCAACTCATCAGAAACACAGCCCCCGCTCTGCACAGAGACCACTCTCTCCTGGGAGCGCTTAATCATTACACTACACACTTCGGCAACAATCCAAATCAAAGAAGCCCCAGGGGACATGTTAACCTCTAATCAAATACTTCCTTTTTCACCATTTTCACTCTCTTTGAAGCCTCTTCCTGCCTTCTCACTCCTGGAGCCTCACCTACTGATGCAGGCTTGAGATGTAAATGAGCACAAAGGCAGTGAAATAGTATGAAATAACTTGAGCCAGCATGCTCCCAGGAATCCTCAGGCCTCTGGTGGCATGTTTGCAGCCTTTTTCAGGTCTGGAGTCTTCATCCTTATTGGGCACACTATGCCTGTGGTTAGAAGTGAAACCCACAGCTCCTGACCTTGTCACTGCTCACTAGAGGGGAACCTCCAGCTAAATACCTCCAGCTGTCCCTGAAAAGTCTTGAACCCTGTGACAGGTGGACCTTTCTTCCTCCCCACCAAGGAAAGTTCATAGAAGTGGTTATGACTTGGATTTTTAAAAACAGGGAAGAGCTGTTGGATGGCCTGCCTGACTTCAGTAACCACTTTCTTTAAAAGACTCCTAGGTAACTGAAGTTGTAAATATCACATAGTCTTGTGGAAACACCCATGGACTCGCACATTCAATCTGACAAACATTTATGGAGCCCCCACCCTCAGGAAAGGTCTACTGTGCTCCATGCAGGAAGATTAGTAGATGAATGAGGGATACTTCTGTCCCAGGAGGCCAGAGCCTAGTGAGAGAAACAGAACACAGACAGGACAGAATATGTCTGTAGGTCCAGTGCTTATAACAGGCACAGGCACTGGGCTAAACCCTTTATGCTGGTCACTGCATTTAATCCTCACACCAATTCTGTCATAGGTACTATTGTTATTCTCATTGCAGAGATAAAGAGACTGAGAGGCTAGAGGTCTCACAGCTGGTGAGCCACAGATGCAGGACCCAAACCCAGGGGGTCTGGTTTCAGAGTCTATGTGTTTAATCGCTATAATAGGTTCTATGTAGTGAACTGGAAAAAAGTGCTGTTAGAACACAGAGGAAAAAAGTAGCTGATTATGATAAGAATCCAGAGGAAACTTCACCAAAACCATTAGATCATAAGTTTTGGCATCAGAACTGAATCCAAATCTTAGATCAACCATTTTTTTTAGCTGTTTTAACTTGGGAAAGTTATTTCATTTTCCTGAGAATTAAATGTGATAATAGCTGTATAATTTTTAATGTAATAATTATTTGGCATATAACAAGCTTTCAGAAATCATTATTTTAAAAAATATATTTTATTGATTATGCCATTACAGTTGTCCCAATCTTTCCCTCTTTGCCCCCTCTACCTGGTACCCCTCATTCCCTCCAGCAATCCCCCCTTAGTTCATGTCCATGGGTCATGCATGTAAGTTCTTTGGCCATTCTATTTTCTATATTGTTCTTAACATCCTTCTGTCTATTCTGTACCTACCAATTTGTACTTCTTATTCCCTGTACCTTTTCCCCATTCTCCCCATTCCCCCTCCCAACTGATAACCCTCCAAATGATCTCCATATCTATGATTCTGTTTCTGTTCTGCTTGTTTGCTTAGTTTTTTTTTTAAGATTTTATTTATTTTTTTTACAGAGGGAAGGGAGGGAGAAAGAGAGAGAGAGAGAAACATGAATGTGCGGTTACTGGGGGACATGGCCTGCAACCTAGGCATGTGCCCTGACTGGGAATTGAACCTGCGATGCCTGGTTCGCAGCCCGTGCTCAATCCACTGAGCTACACCCGCCAGGGCATTTGCTTAGTTTTTTTTATTCATTTGTTGCAGTTGTGAATTTATTGCTATTTTAATGTTCATAGTTTGATCTTTTTTTTCTTAAATAAGTCCCTTTAACATATAATAATGGCTTGGTGATGATGAATTCTTTTAGCTTTACCTTGTCTGGGAAGTACTTTATGTGCCCTTCAATTCTAAATGATAGCTTTGCTGGTTAGAGTAATCTAGGTTATAGGTCCTTGCTTTTCAGCACTTCGAATACTTCTTGCCAATCCCTTTTATCCTGCAAAGTTTCTTAGGAGAAATCAGCTGATAGCCTTATGGGAACTCCTTTGTAGTTAACTATCTGCTTTTCTCTTACCGCTTTTAAGATTCTCTCTTTATCTTTAACCTTTGGCATTTTAATTGTGATGTATTTTGGTGTGGTCCTCTTTGGGTCCATCTTATTTGGGATTCTCTATGCTTCCTGGACTTGTATGTCTATTTCCTTTACCAAATTAGGAAAATTTTCTTTCATTATTTTTTCAGATAAATTTTCAATTTCTTGCTCTCTCTCTTCTCCTTCCAGTACCTGTAAGAGTCGAATGTGGATATGTTTGAAGTTGCCCCAGAGGCTCCTTAGCCTATCCTCGTTATTTTGGATTTTTCTTCCTTCCTGCTGTTCTGATTGAATGTTTTTTTCTTCTTTATGTTCCAAATCATTGATTCAATTCTCAGCTTCGTGTACTCCACTGTTGATTCCCTATAAATTTTTCTTTATTTCACTTAGTGTAAACTTCACGTCTGCCTGGAGCTTTTTTTATGGTGCTGAAGTACCCGATGAGCTCCTGGAGAATCCTAATAACCAGTGTTCTGAACTCTGCATCTGAGAGATTGCTTATTTCCATTTTGTTTAGTTCTTTTTCTGGAATTTTGTTCTGTTCTTTCATTTGGGCCATATTTCTTTGTTTTCTCATTTTGGCAGTCTCCCTGTGTTTGTTTGTATGTTTTAGGCAGAGCTGCTTTGACTCTTTGTTTTAGTAGTGTGGTCTATTGTAGAAAAGCACACCTGTAGGTTGGATGGGGCAGAGCCTTAGGTAATCGGCAAGGAGGGAAAACCCATGTGAACCAGATTGATGGATTCTCTGATATGGTGTCTTCACTCTGTGGCTCTCTGTGGGGAAGTGCTCAGAAAGGGGACTACGGCCATTGCCTGGCCTCTGGAGTTTTGTCCAGGGAGAAGCATCCCCTGGCACTCATCCTGGTGCCAGACACTTCGGTTTCTCCCTGTATGCCACTGGTGCCCTTCCAGCTGCTGCTCCAGTGCTGGAGCCCAGAGGGAGTGAGTCTGTGAACGTTCTAAGTCTGTTGTGGGCCCTTTAAGAGGAGGCACCTGAGAATCCCACAGTTTCTTCCACTGCCCTAACACCCACTGGTTTTCACAGCCAGAAGGTATGAGGACTTATGTTCCTGGCACTGGAACCCTGTGCTGGGCGGTCTGGTGTGGGGCTAGCATCCCTCATTCCCGACGTATCCCTCCTGGTTTTTATCCACCACACATGAGTGTAGGACCATCTGTTCCACGTCTCCCGTGTCTGCATCTCCATGTCTCTTTGTCTCCGCCCCTCCTACCTGTCTGGATGAATATGATTTCTTTAATCCCATGGCTGTTGGACTTCCATACAGCTTGATTTTCTGATGAGTTTGGGTGATGTTTGTTTTGTAGTTTTGTTATAATTTTTGCTGTGGTTGTGCAAGGAGGCAAGCCATGTTTACCTACGCCTCCATCTTGACCAGAAGTCCAGACATCATTATTTTTGTTGTTTTTAATAAGAAGAATTCTCGAACAGGAAAAAAAATGGAGAAAAGAGTACTTGAGGCAGTGATGTGAACTAAGTTGAGTTGACCATGGATTAGCAATGCAGAGGTTATTGATGGCCATTGTCAGAGCAGTTGTTGTGGAATGGTGCAGGGAAACCTAAGTGGAGTGGATTCAGGAGAGGCTAGAATACAATGAAATGGGGCTGGTGAAATAATTCTTTTGGGGACTCCTGCTGTAAAGGGGAGTAGAAGAATGGGACAAAGCTGGATGGGGATGGAAGACCCAGAAAGTTTTCAGGAATTTGGGTTTTTTTTTTAAGATGGGAGAAATTACAGGTTGTGTATATATTAATGGGAACCAAGTAGAGGGAAAATTTGATGATGTGTCAGTAGGGGGGTGCGGGGAATTGCTGGAGCCATGCTCTTGAACATGCATAGTTGAGAAAGGACAGGATCTGTTACGCCAGTGGAAGGACCATCTTTGGAGCACAGACACTACAGCTGTGGTCACAAAGGGAAAGACAGACTGTACGGGCACAGGTGCCAGTGAGTGGGTAGGCGAGGTGTTGGGAGCTGGTGAGTGTTCTCTGCTGATTGCCCTAATTTTCTTAATGAAATAGGAAGTAAGGCCACCAGCTGAGTAAAGCTGCTATAGTAGGTGTTGGAGGCTTGAGGAGAGAAAGGTGTGAATCAATCATTTCAAAGAGTGAAAGAGAAATGGAAAGTAATAATAGTTTTCAGCCGCTGACACTTAATAGGGACCAACAAGCGGTTTTCTAACATGTTCTCTAGACCTGAAAGCTAATGGAACATGGGTCAGAAGGGTTTGTTTGTTCTTTTTTTTTTATGAGAAGGCTGTCTGAGGACATGAAAAGTGTGGCTGAAGTCTAAATAATTGAGTTCTGAAAAGCCATCCTGTGGAGCTGGGAGGTCCCTGAGAGGATGAACACAGATACGGGAGAGGAAAGGCTGCATCGCTGCTAAACTCTCCCTTTCGACTTTGCTCCATGCCCAGGCCCTGCCCTGCCCCCCTCACACACACACTGTTAACTCACCCAGACAAGTGGCCACTTGCTCTAGATTACCTCTGCACGAGAAAGTCAAATCCCAGCAACTTGCAGCCAAAGAAACACCAGTGAGAACTGAAGTTACCTCAGAACCCAAAAGCAACCACTTGAAATCAAATTTGGGATTTGAAAGGTTGTCAATTGCAGTCTGCATGTAATAATGCCGCCACACGTTTGTATGTGCTTTCCTGTGTTGTTTTATCCAGTGCTCACAACAACTCTGAGGACTAGCACAGCAGCCTAGAAAGTTTCTCATTTTAAGCTGCCACTCACAAGTTCTGGAAAGTCACACAGCAGACCTGGGGACTCCAGCCCTATTTGCAAAATCCGTTTAGGGCTCCTGCCATCACGCGCTGAGGTTCATTGCACTTAACTCAGTTTGAGCTTTATGTGTATTGTATGCACATCTAACGTGCAATGATAACGAGTGAGAAAAAGAAATAAGCAACCAAACCTGAAACAGAAGTGTATATTAATGAAAACCATGGTAAGAATGTGGGACTAATTTTGAGGGTTTATTAATTACCAGTGAAGAAATGAAACGCATTACTCAGGTCACCGGACACCTGGTTAATGTCTGTGGAGGAGGAAACTGAAGGATGAACTGAGGGCTAAGAGACACGTGAACTTCAAGAAGAATTACAGGGACTGACAAAAAGTCGTGTCTAGAAGGCATGAATGGTGAAAACACAAAGCAGCATTTAATTAGAATTTTTGAAAATTTGCTGCTGTGTCTGAAACAGCAAAAGAAGAGAAAAAGCAAAAGAGTGATTGAATTTCTGAAGAGGAATTTTTTCAGTGGAATGAAGTCTGAGAATGAATGCATTGAGGGAACTTTCAAGAGAAACTCTGACCACATCAGCTCCTGCAGGTGCTATCGGTTCCCCACCCCAGATCCCCTTCACTCGGCCAGCCCACCCTTCCACCAGCTGCTGCTTACATCCGCACTGGTCCTCAGAAGATTTCCGTTAGCGAACAGGAGCTGCTTTGCCAGAAATCCCTACCAAGTTAAACACGCCGCCTGCACCCTGCACCCTGCCCGCCCTGCCTTCATCCCCTGTTATCACCAGGTTCCTCCTACTGCCTCACAGATGGAGGGTCCCTTGCTTCTGGATGGGATAAACTTTGGAGCAATTTATGCTTCAGAGCTTGCTGTGGAATCAGGCTGAGGTAAGAGTTCTTTCATCCTTGCCTAGCTTCTTCCCCTATCTTGCTTCCCTTCATCCCTTCTAGGTTTCTCCTAAGGGCACTCCCTCAATACGTCTTTCATCCAGAATCCCTGTCTCAGACTGTGTGATTGTAGACAACCCACCTTAAGACAGCCAGGTAGGATGTAACTCCGTAGTACTTCCTTCTATGAATTAGGTGGAACACGTCTTGCTTTATGTTTTTGTTGTTGCTTATTTGACTTTTTAATTGTTTTCACAGAGTTTGCTCTGTTTTCCTTGGAGTCTTTATCTTTCCAGCCCAAAAAGAAATTAAAGTTGTTTATTAAAATCTCTTTCAAAACTTGCTCTTGGTTAGGTAGGCCTACTCTGTTTTCAATTTTAGTTGGACTTGTTTCTAGGGCAGAGATATGCTGCAGCCACATCACAAGGCCATGACGGTGATTTTGATCTGTATTTCCCGAAGACTCTATTAGCCAGCACCGAAAGGACAGCAGTCCTGTTCCCATGAGTCAGGGAGGGAGGGAAGCAGGTATCAAATACTTTCTGTTGTACATATCAGAAAACCTGACTCATTCTAGTTTGAATAATAAATGGAGTTTATTGGCTCATAGGAGAAGTCTGGATTCAGGAACAGCTTTATACTGTGGCTGAATGGTCACCAAGCGCCTGGTTTCTTTTTGTCTCTTGGCCCTGCTTTGTACAATATTGAATTTATTCTAAGTCTGACTCCCTGTGGTCCCAAGAGGGCTTCCAGAAGCTCCCAAAGCCACATACTTTCTCATTCATACTGAGCAAGAAACAGAGGGTGCTTTTGTCTTGTCAATTTTGCTGAGTTTCACTCAGATTAGATCATTTTAGATCACATGTGTACCCCCGAACCAAACACTATGGCCAGGGAGACAGCGTATGCTAGTTGGCTTACCTTAGGACATGAACTTCATCACTGGGACCAGGGATGGAGTCTGATTTCCAAGAATTACATTCACCCCCAAATGGACATCAGGGCCTATGCAAAGGGGAAATAGGGAATGGAAGCTGGGAAGACAACCAGTCAATACGTACCTGCTTCCCCAGGCAGGTGAAAGCACCAGTACGTTTTGTTCACTCATTTATGAGGTGCACTGTGTGCCCCGTCCTGGGAGGGGGTGGGGTATGTGAAAGAAGAACAGAGCGAGCAGGAAGAGGAAGTACTTGCTGCCACTCAGTGAAATAACAGTAGGTACAAAGTGCTGATAACTAATACCTGCATGGGGCTTTAGAGTTTACAATACACGGCTTGTCTCACTAATCCTCTCAATTTAAAAAGGCACTAATTTTTGTCCTTATTTTTGGCTGTCCAGTATCTGAACCCCTCACCCCTCATTTGGGGAACCCTCTACTTCAGGGGTTTTGGTGAAAGGCAGGACCTTCTGTCGCTATACAGGCTGAAAATGCCAGGCGCTTTCTTTGCCAGGACATGGCTTGTAGCATAGGTTTGGCCAAGCAGATGAACCTGTAAGAGACTTTGAATTGGGAGCTAGTGACAGAAAGACACAGAGACTGTGGGTCATTCTTTTTGGCTGTTGGGAGTGAGGGTGGCAGCAACACATAGTTTCTGGGGCCACAGAACAAACAGGACACCCAGGTCCTACCAGCTGTGGTAGCGGCAGGACAAGCTGCGGCGTTTGGTACTTGGTGACAGCGGCAGCAGCTCCCCGAGTTCTGCCCCTTGCTTTGGAGCATTGTCCCTGTCTGTGCACAGGAAAGCTCTGATTTTCCAGTCCTCCTGGAAATTCTGTGAGCCAGCCTATATCCTTTCAATAAATTCATTTTCAGTCAGAATCAGTGTCTAAGCCTGCAATGTATTGAACTGCAACTTAGAAATAATACAGCCTTCAGGTCAACATTATCATCTTTGTTTTCCAGGTGAGAATACAGGCTCTGAGAGACTAAGTGACAGGTGTCTAGGACCACACTATCTTCCAGTTTCAAACCTAATGCTTTTCTCAGTATATGCCTCATTCACAGGTAGTGGAGAAACTGAGAAAGCCTCCTTCATTCCCAAGACAGTCCCTTCCTCTCTCCATCTGCCTAGTGTCTAAAAGGTACCATTAGAGAGGAGTTCCTCTGAGTCTGAAAGGCTTTTAATTCAATTAAAAGGCACACAATCCAGGGATCTTGAGATCCTGTCAGCTGACACCAGGGATGGTGTGGAGAAGGGGGGGCTTCTTACCTTGGAGAGGACCTAACAGCTGCTAGAGAGTAAGGCCCCTGACAGTGAGGTCCAGGTGGGTGGGAGAGGAGAGGGAGAGAAATACTCAAAGGGAAGGAACAGGGTTTCCATGTGACTGGGGTGAAAACAGAAGTTGCCCCCACACTTCTAGGGAGGATCTTCAGCTTGGCTGCTTAGTCCCCTGGGGCAAAGAGTGGAGATGTCAGCAGGGGAAACCCCAGGAAGATTAGATTACTTGATACTGAAGGCTCTCACCTCTTGTCACCCTTTAGAATCACCTAGGGAGCTCTTTAAAAAATGCAAGTGCAGGCCTTGTATTTTGTGGGGAAGGCCAGCTTGATGGGCACAGGGCTTTTGGGTGGGGGTGAGTGTGAAGAGAGGGTGGGGGTGAGTGTGAAAAGAGTGTGGAACTAGATGAAGCCGACGGTTGTACAACACTGTGAGTACACTGAATGCCGTTGAACTGTACAATTTAAAGTGGCTAATTTTATGTTGTATGAATTTTATCTCAAATTAAAATTTAAAAAATACCAGCACCCTGCCTTCCCTGAGAGGGGAGAGGGGAATATAATATCCTGCGCGAGGGTAGAGGAGTTTTAGAAAGAAAAGGGAGGGTGGAGGAAGCTCTCGAGAGGCTTGAGAAGAGAGAGGGCATCCTCTACGAAGGACTCCACGACTTCCTATAGGTGGCTTCAGTGAAGACTCACCATAATTTAGGTCTCAAAGCTTTTATGGGAGTTGGATTTGGATTTTTATTGGGTGTGACTGCTGAGGGAAGGCTAAGTATAGCTTAGTTTTACTTGTGTTATAACTTCTCCCTATTCGATAGGTTTGCCCAAGGCTAGCCCTAGATTCTAGCAACAAATTCAAATGGGACCAAGTGCTCTCTTGTCCAGACGTAGTAGTAGGGTACAACCCGATCCAAAGACAGACTCCAACAAAAATGGCAAGAGACTGGGACTCTGCATTCTTGCATAAAAACCCAGAGCACAACTCACACCTCCTAGCCAGAAAAATATTCAGTTACCAGGGATGCTCTGGCAGCCAGCAATTTCAGCATCTAATTTTGATGAAAATACTTGCTGAGACAGACTTGGCACACACAAAGCACATTAACACCCAGCCAGCTGGACTCCATCTCAAGAGTACAAGATGAAGCTCCAGAAGGTGGAGAGATTGATGCTATTTATGGGAACAAGCTGCAGTCTTCTCTCTGTTACAGGTCTGCGTGAGAGTGGTGCACAGGAATTACAGCAGTTATAAAGAGAAAGCAGTTACCGAAATGCTTCGAGCCCACCCCAAACCCGAAGCTCCCTTAGAAGCCTTGTGTGCCTGGGACGCTGAGTAATGCAGTGGGTTTGCAAAATGACCCTTGTAAGAAGCAATTTTCTAGCTCATATGCTCGGTGGAGAAGGGAAACACTTTTTCAGTACTCAGAGAGAGAAAAGAACAGAGAGTGAAACCAGAGAAAGCAGAGCAAACTGATGCAACCGAAGACCAGACAAATAATGGGTGCAAATGAACAGCAATTCTCTAGGGGCACCAGAGCAGAGGTTCCCCGTCAGGTTCTCTGATGCTGCTTCCCAGCACCACCCCACCCCCCACTCCCATCTTTACTCTCTTCCCAGCACTTCATTCATTCTGTTCTGCAAGTCTTTCATGCATTTGTTAAGTCATCCAACAGAACTTGAATAAGCATAGTCTCTATGCCAGACCTGGTAAAAGACGCTAGACAAACAGAAGTGAGGAAAATATAATTAAAACCAGAATAAGCCCTGACTGGTGTAGGTCAGTTGGTTGGGTGTCATCCCACAAAGCAAATGGTTGCCAGTTCGATTCCCAGTCAGGGCACATGCCTGGGTCGTGGGTTTGGTCCTGCTCAGCGTCCGTACGAGAGGCAACCAATTGATGTTCCTCTCTCAATTGATCTTTCTCTCCTTCTCTTTCTCCCTCCATTCCCTCCCCTAAAAAATTTTGAGCCTCAAAGACCTTCAGTACTGAAGAGATTGTGGTGACCCCTTCCCAAAAGAAAATTCAAAATAAAATTTTATTTTCCAAAATGACACAAACACTATATATATGCTAAAATTAAAATAGCTTCTTTCTTGATTTATGGATTACAAAATTTAGATTATATTAATTAAAGCTGAATGTTTCCCTTGTTCTAATCTTTGTTGTTCCTGCTGTGCTGGCACCTGGAAGTATGGCCCAGCCGTGGACATTTCCCCTGTCCTTCACAAAGCTCCTGGGGAGATGACTCTGCTTTCCCAGCTCCCACGACTGCTCCTCTCTTTCTCAATTTCTGGTTGCTGCCCTGGTTGCTAATGAGTGGAAGGGGCGAAATGGCAACAGGGGGAGGAATTGGTTGGTATTCTGGAAAGGGGGCCGGACTGCTTGCTGACAAAACCCCAGACAGTCAGTGGGCTCTCATGTCAGGATGCTGAACGAAATTTGGAAGTTGTGCTTCAGGATGTGGAGAAGGTTTTGAGAACACCAAGATATCAGAGGGATGGTATGGCTTCCCTCTTCGTGATAAATCATTTCATACTTTCAACACTCTCTAAAAATATAGAAACCTGGAGGTTATATGGCCCAAATCATAAAGATATGGCTTCAGCGAAGGTGGCCCTGTCCATCATGTCTGTGAACAATAGAATTAGATGTCACTGCTTATGACTGAACTCTGGGACGAGTGGGGGCCAGTAACTGAAGTCTGGGGTAACGTTAAACCAGCAGGACTTGGGGAATGGCAAATCCAGAGCAAAGCAATGCTGGAGTGGGTGAAGGCCAGGCAGGGAAAGGGAGTTCCAAGATGGCTTCCAATGGCCAAAATAATTAGGCTTGGAACATGGGAACTGCAGAAAAAGAAAGTTTCTGGAGTTAAGTAACAGCTGGACAAAGAGGAGTTAAAAGCCAATGATGGAGAACAGGTTAGTTGGGTTGTAAAGGTAAGATTAAAATAGTCAACGGAGAATATGAGGAAAGAGAATGTCAACATGTCAGCGAGCTGGGGTAGCCCTGCTAGGAGGCCTAGATGGAATTCTGACTACTACGCCCAACAGAACGTTGGCACCCTCCCCACAGTTCTTAAGTTAGTCTGAGAGGCCATCCAGGCCCAAACCGAAGGAGTCCGTTTATGGATGGGTGGATAAGCTCCTACCTGCGAGACGTACGGTGAGTCGAGTGCGAGCAGACGTGTCCGTGCTAGATCCCTGACTTGTAGTTGTCAGTGAATTGAGGAACGAGGGTTCTAGGACTATTGGATGTCGTGGAAAATATAAACTTTTCTTAGAACTCAGGGTGAATGTATAGATACTTATGGTTTTACCTGCCTGAAAGGCTACTGAATATCTTTAAAAGCTGCCTGCTCCCATTCCAAGCGTTGCTGTGGTGGGGGTCCCAATCAGTTTCTCCGTCCTTCAGCTACAGGGCAGGCACACAGCCCTGGCTGGTCTCCAACGTAAACATTGTGACTGATTCAGGGTCAGACAATGGCACAACATTGAAAATAAAGAGGAATGAATTACAACAACGAGGCCGAATCTCAAAAATAATTTATTGAGCAAAAAACGTCAGGCACAAAAGAGGATACAGTATATTATCCCATTTCTATCAAGTTCTAGAACAGGCAAAACTACTCAATGGTGATAAGAGTCAGAAAGGAGAGGTTGACTGAAAAGAAGCATAGAGAACTTTCTAAGGTGATAGAAGTGTTCTATATTTTGATTAGGTGGCAGTTCCATTTATCCATGTATTTGTCAAAACTCATCGAACAGCCCTGGCTGGGTAGCTCAGTTGGTTAGAGTGTCGTTCCGATATGCCAAGGTTGTGGGTTTCATCCCTGGACAGGGCACACACAAGAAGCAACCAATTAAAGCATAAATCAGTGGGACAACAAATTGATGTTTCTCTCTCTCTCTTTCTCCCCACTCTCTCCCCTCCGCTCCCTTTCTCTAAAATCAATAAATTAAAAATACTCATCAAACAGTTCACTTAAAATCTGTGCTTTGTATTATATATAAATTATACCTCAGTTTTTTTTTAAGGATACTTGCACACCCACATACATAGCAGCATTATTCACAATAGCCAAAAGGTGGAATCAATAAAAGGGTCTGTTTACAGAAGAGTGGATAAACAAAATGTGCTATGTACATCCAATAGAATATTAGTGCTACAAAGGAAGGAAATTCTGGCACACGTTACAACATGGATGAAACTAGCAGACATTACACTAAGTGAAAGAATTCAGTCACAAAAAGACAAATCCTGTATGATTCCACTCAAACGACATACCCAGAGGAGTCACATTCACAAGACAGAAGAATGGTGGTGGCCAGGAGCTGTGGGGAGGAGGCCATGGGGAGCTATTGTTTAAGGGGTAAAAAGTTTCTGTTTTTGCACAATGGAGAGAGTTCTGGAGATGGACGGTGGTGTGGTTGCACAACATTGTGAGTGTACTTAATACCAGCAAACCGTATACCCTAAAACAGCTCAATGTGCTCAGTTTTAAGTTGTGTGTATCTTACCACATAACTGAGGAGAATTAAAGAAGAGAGAATTGAAGACAAGTTGCATGGGGGCTGACCTGTGGTTGTCCACTTTTTATGTTGCCAAGTAAAAACACTGAAAAACAACAAAGAACCCACCATCGACTATCACCAGCATTTCATAAAAGAAGAGCTATTTCTGGAATTTAAAAATGTAAGAAAGACAGCCTCAAGGTAAAAAACAGTTCTTTTCCAAAATGTGACATTTGGGCATGATCTCTCACATTATCCTTTCTTTTTATTTCACTGCAGATTAATAACAAAAAATTCTTCGCATAGTTTTGCTAGTTGGAAGACCAGAGTTTGGAACTGCTACCTGTAGGCACTACAAAGTGGGTTCTGATGGGACCACCAGAGATAAAACCCCTGAGCCCACCAAACCTTATTCTGACCCAGGGTGACATTTCCTGTGTCCTGAAAGCATACTTTCATTCATGTATAAAAGAATATCATGCAAAAAATGTCCCAGAGACAGCTACTAAAAGGCTGAAGACAGACTTCTTCCCCAGGGGGTGACAGTGAGGGTCGGGGAAAACAATGACCTCACCCTGACACCATCAGCTAGTGCACTTGTGTCTCTCCTGCACCTACGTTCTAATTTGTGTGCTCAGCAGCCTAAGTTCTTGTGGGCAGCTGCTTCCCAGCAGACAGGAAGTGTTGTAACCCAAAACTGATACAGTGAGACAGGCTAGGGCTGAGTTTGCGTGTGTAGTGGCAAGGTGGAAAGGAAATAGAACAAGTGTGAAACCACAAATAAATTCACAGTTGGTTCCACAGTTCAACCTTTGCAGTGAGCCGAGTCCTGGAAATCTTAAGTGCTCGAACGCTATGAATAAGCTTCAAGTGCCTGCTTAGGTAAAAGGTGAATGGGGCTTGAGAGGTCAGGTGGTCCAAGAATTCCCAGGGTCTACAGGTAGTCTAGCCATTTCATATTCTTTAAGTAGTATTAAAATGTTTTATTAGCATAACAAAATTCCTTAATGATACATCCAGAATTGCTTATGTTTTAGAAAAGCAAGATACAGTGGAAAGGAGTCAGTCATGTGATTAATATGATAATCCCAGCACTTGCATACATGTACAACAAATGAGACTTTAAATATATTTTCTATGCTGTTTCCACCCAGGTAAGTAGCTGCAACATCAGGGAAAAAAATCCAATATATTAAAGCACATTTAAAAAAAACCCACATGCTTTCAGAAAAGTTGCAAATAAGGGCATTTTTTAGGTCCCTCCAAAAGGATTCCCTTTTTACCCTGCTCAAGCTCTCATACTTCACACCAGTCTGTACTCCCACGGGGAGGCCTTCCTCACCCAGCTCGGGTTCTGACACCCCGGTCCAGTTACCCCACGTGTGGACACCTTTCTCATCTGGCTCAGACTCTGACACCCTGCTCGGAGTCACCACCACCCCGGGTGTACACCCTTCTTCACCCTGCCAGGGTTGTGCCTCCTTACACTCAGCCAGCCCTCCAAAACAGGCGCCCTGTGCTGGGCTGCTCCCCTGCCTGTACGCCCTCCTTGCTCTACTCAGGCTCTGACACCCATGCTGGGCCACACCGCTGTGTGGATGTCTTCCTCATTTTGCCCGCCGGTTCATCTTCCTTGTTAAAACACGTAGGTGCTCTTGTGTAATATCTGTGATTGTTTTGTTTTATGTCTATATGCGCATAGATTTGACTCCATGACTAATCCTGTTATAGCACATATTCCCTGTTCCCTAGTTTTCACTCTGAAATGCCTTAACTGTCCAGATTTCATCATCGGGTAGCTTTTCCAAAGAGGATTTAGTTTTTTTATTTTTTTAAAGTATATTTTATTGATTATGCTATTACAGTTGTCCTATTTTTTCTCTCCTTTATTCCCATTCACGCTGCATCCCTCCTCCCACCAGCATTCTCTCCTTTAGTTCATGTCCATGGGTCATACATATAAGTTCTTTGGCTTTTCCATTTCCCATACTATTCTTAACCTCCCCCTATGTTGTACCTGCCATTTATGCTTCTTATTCCCTGTACCTTTCCCCCATTCTCCCCACTCTCTCCCTGCTGATAACCCTCCATGTGATCTTTATTTCTGTGATTCTGTTCCTGTTCTAGTACTTTGCTCAGCTTGTTTTTGTTTTTGTTTTTAGGTTCAGTTGTTGATAGTTTTGAGTTTGTTGTCATTTTACTGTTCATAGTTTTGATCTTCTTCTTTTTCTTAGATAAATTCCTTTAACATTTCACATAATAAGGGCTTGGTGATGATGGACTCCTTTAACTTTTCCTTATCTGGGAAGCACTTTATCTGCCCTTCCATTCTAAATGATAGCTTTGCTGGATAGATTAATCTTGGATGTAGGTCCTTGCCTTTCAGGAGTTTGAATACTTCTTTCTAGCCCCTTCTTGCCTACAAGGTTTCTTTTGAGAAATCAGCTGATAGCCTTATGTAAACTCCTTTGTAAGTAACTTTCTCCTTTTCTCTGGCTGCTTTTAGAATTTTCTCTTTGTCTTTAATCTTGGGTAACCTAATGATGATGTGCCTTGGTGTGTTCCTTTTTGGGTCCAACTTCTTTGGGACTCTTTGAGATTCTTGGACTTTCTGGAAGTCTATTTCCTTTGCCAGATTAGGGAAGTTGTCCTTCATTATTTGTTCAAATAAGTTTTCCTTTTCTTGTTCTTCCTCTTCTTCTTCTGACACCCCTGTAATTCAGATATTGGAACATTTCAGGTTGTCCCAGAGAATCCTCAGCCTCTCTTCATTTTTTCAAATTCTTGTATCTTCATTCTGATCCGATTAAATGTTTATTTCTTCCTTTTGTTCAATTGTTGCTTTGAATCCTGGTTTCCTTCCTGTCACTGATGGTTCCCTGAATATTTTGCTTTATTTCATTTTGGGTATCTTTAATTTGTTCTTTCATTTTTTCAACCAAGCTCAATCAGTTCTATGAGCATTTTGGTTACCAGGGCTTTAAATTCTCCATCAGATAGGTTGGCAATGTCCTCATTGCTTAGTTCTGAGGTTTCGCTCTGTTCTTTCATTTGGGCCATATTTCTTTGTCTTGGCGCAGCTGATAAGTTGTAAGGGGGCTGGGCCTTAGGTATTGACCCGGGCAGGGCAACCCTCCTTGCTGCCCTGCCATTCTGCCTGTGTGGGAGGGGCCAGAGAGGGAACAATGCAGCTGGCCTGCTCTTCTCTAGCACACTTTTCAATGAACTCTAGTGTTAGACTGGGAGTTTCTTCCACAGGGGCAACCCCAGCCTTAGCCCAGAGTCAGCTCTGAGTCTCAGTTTTCCCCTTAAGTCAGCCCCTCCCACACAGCCCACTGAGTGTGGCAACCAGCCCTGCCTGTCAGCTGCCTCTCCGAGGTTTTTCTGAGTTGGCCCGTGCGGCAGCTGCCTTACGGGTCTGGTTGTTCTGGTTGATTTTTTCTTTAATTCCTTGGTTGTCGGAGCTCCATGCAGTTTGATTTTCTAGTGCTTTTGGTTGTTTATTGATTTTAGATTGGTCATTATCCTCCTTTTGGTTGTATGAGGAAGCAAAGGGTTTCTACCTACACCTCCATCTTGTCCAGAACTGATAGACATTTTCCAACGAAGATGTAGAAACAGCCGATATGCTCATGAAAAGTTGTTTAATGTTACTACACATTCAGGAAATGCAAATGAGAACCACAATGAGATTGCTAAAGAGTACAGGATTTCTTCTGGGGATGATGACAATGTTCTAAAGCTGTGTCGATGGTTGCACAACTGTGCATGTGCTCATAAACACTGCATTGTTCACTTAAAATGGGTGACTTTCATGTAGGCGAATTATATTTCCAAGAAAGCTGTTACCAAAAAACCCATAATAAGATTCCACTTTATACCTACTAGGATGGCTGAAATAGAAAAGACAGACAACAACAAGTGTTGTTGCAAATGCAGACAAATTGCAACCCTCATTCATTGCCATTGTCAAATGGTGCAGCCACTTTGAAAAACAGTTTGGTAATTCTTCAAAATGTTAAACATAGAATTAGCGTATGACCGTTCCACCCAAGAAAATGGAAATTTATGTTCACACAAAAACTTGTGCATGAAAAACTTGTTCATAGTAGCATTATTCATAATAGTTAAAAAAATGGAAACAATCTAAATGTCCAGGAACTGATGTATAAGCAAAATGTGGTATATCCATACAATGGAATAATATTTAACCACAAAAAGGAATGAAGTACTGATACATACTACAACACAGTTGAATCTTAAAAACATCATGCTAAGTGAAAAACATCAGATGTAAAAGACCACCTACTGATTCTGTTTAGACAAAATGTCTAGAATAAGCAAACCCATAGAGACGGAAAGTAAATTAGCAGTTTCCAGGGGGTGGAGGGATGGGGGAGATAGGAAATGACTGCTGATGGGCGTAGGGGCACTTTTCAGGGTGATAAAAATGTCCTAAAATTGGATAGTAGTGATGATGGCACAATTCTATGAATATTCTGGAAACCACTGAATTGCACACTTTAAAAGGGCAGATTGTATGCGAATCATATCTCTATTAGGTAAGTGATATTTTTTCTAGAATAAGACTAAAACACTACTTTACATATTGATAAATCTTGTTTCTGAAGGCAGACACAGAAAATATCAAAACTATAGCAGCATCATTGAAATCTACATTTCTTCAGGGAAATAAAGCTATAAATCACTCTATTGCCGAAAAGGAATAAATCAATTAAAAAGCAAATGACATTTTAATGCTTGAAGAGAAAGCAAACAAGAGTCCTTTGTCTAGTGACATTCTGGGTTGTTGCAAAAATTCAACAGCATACAGTGTGAAAGCAATTGCTATTGTGTGCACATCCTGGAAGACATCTCCTTTCACATGAGAAGGAAACTGCTGATATGCTATGTACAAATCAGCCCTTGGCAGAGGCATGCCACATACACGAGAGGAAAATGCTCCATGATATTTTATTCTATTTATCACTGCAGACTCATGCTGTGGGAAAGAAGATCTATCACCTGTAACAATTATGTTGTGAGAAAATTTATGTTGCAGTAGGTACTGTTGGAAACCTGGTCGTGTGTTTGGCAAAGAAGGGCGTTGACTATAGGAATAAAAGGTTGCATTTAAATGTCAATCCCCACACTGCTTCGCTCCCAGAGAACAATCAGCAGACAACATGTGCCCCTCCCTTGAATCAGGAATGAAGGAAAGAGTGAAGATTGCAAATATAATCGGGCGACCACCACTGAGTGAATGTCTTCTCCGCCTGTTGTGAGAAGAAGCAAGACTGCTTTTCTATGCAGAGGCATGTTGCCCAACAGAGAAAGGCGTGCCCACAATTTTTTTTTAAATAAAGGAAGTGATTTATGGTATTTCTTCATGATACTCATAATACCTATAGAGATATCTCTCTTTTTAAGGGGATTATCCCAGCTCTGTGTTCACTTCAAGACTGATATAGTAATAAGTTTTAAAAATTGAGAATAAACTAGTAGAATTCTTTAAAATACAAACAACATATATTAGTTATTTATTGGGCTGTAGTCGTCTTAGGGCTTGACTGGAGAAGCACCTGTTTCCAAGCTCGCTCTCAGGGCTGTTGGCTGAAGAGGGCCGGTCCTCACCACATGGGCCACCCCTAGGGCATCTCACAGCATGGTAGCTGGCTTCCCCCAGAGCTAGTGAGCGAGAAAGTGAGAAAGGTCAAGCAAGACAGAAGCCACAGTCTTTTTGTAACTTGATCTAGAGGTGACATCCCATCGCTTCTGCCCTATTTTGTTAGAAATGAGTCAGTAGGTCCAATCCACACACAAGCAGAGGAGATTACATGCAGGTATGGATGGATACCTGGAAGCAGGGATCACCTGGGCCCTCTCAGAGGCCACCCACCACAGTATCCATGCACTTCCATGGGTGTGGCTTTATCTGGCCCCGGCTGCCACATGATTCATCAGATCTTGGTCAGCGTAGCTCTCTGCTCCTCCATGAGGCATGGCCTGAATTCTCCGTGTTCTGTGATCCAGGAGGCAGGACTTGACCAGCCATGGTAGGTGTTGAAGATGGTTGCACATCTAGATCAAATCCTAATTTAGAAGTCGAGTACCCTTGGGTATGTAGTTATTGTAGAGCGAATGGGTTTCCCAACTGCCCCCTTAAGCTGGAATGGCTGCTTAATGGGACAGGTCTAAGCCTATTGTTCTTTTCCATGAGAGGGACAAAGGTTGTCTTCAATCAGCGTGCTCTTTTAGCCATGCTAACTGAGACACATGGAGTTGGTCAGACCTGGTGTCCATTGGGAGAGGGTTTGACCTGAGAGGATGCTCAATCTATATGGAGTTGGCTCTCAAACTTTACACATTGTTTGTTTAGGCCATTAACCCAAATCAGAGTGGCCTGAATTGGGGCATTGAGGCTCTAATTGATCTGTACTGGCAGGGTTTAGAGACTGCTGATTGTTCTCCAAATTTCCATTTTCCTCTTGTTTTTATTAACTAAATCTCCAATTACTAGCTGGACACATGGTTACCTAGAGTAAACAAAACAGTGATCAGTTTTTTTGCAGTTAGATGTGGTCATGTGACTATGTTCTGGTCAATGAGATACAAACGTAAGTCGGTATGAACAGGAAGTCAGTGATTTCCTTCCTTTCCGTTGGCTAGAACATGTATGTTACAGCTAGAACTCGTGAAGAATAGAAGTCACACAAGTTGAAGCAACATGAAAGAAGGATACTACAGCATGCCATACTAATTCTGGATGATCATCTCTGGCCTTCTATTTATTTATTTATTTATTTATTTATTTATTTATTTATTTATTTATAGAGAGGGAAGGGAGGGAGAAAGAAGGGGGAGAAACATCAATGTGTGGTTGCATCTTATGCACCGCCTACTGGGAACCTGACCCCTAACCCAGGCATGTGCCCTATACTGGGAATCGAACCGGTGACCTTTTTGTTCGCAGGCTGGCGCACAATACGCTGAGCCACAGTAGTAGCCAGGGCTATCTCTGGACTTCTTAAATATGATAAAGGAATAAATTGCATTTTTTAAAGTCATTTCTAGATTTTTCAGTTACTTCTAACTGAATCTAATTCTGACTAATGATATGGCTTTGTTCAAGTTCATATTCTAAATGTACCCAATTCAAATCTAGTCTAGCCATGACCGGAGCTGCCCCACTACTTCCTGCAGTGTTCTTCCAGCGGGCAGCTATTTTCTCCAAATAGGGCAAAAAGTTATAGCAAACATTGCCAGGTTCCCATCAATAATGGTTGAGGACCTAATATGTGTTGATGATGGGCTGCGTTCAGAGTATGGAACAATCTTCTGAGAGCTGGGTGCTCTTGCTGCGTTGCAGGGATGGGGGTAGATCAGGGCAGGGTCTAGTCCTTGAAGTTCTCTTCAGGCAGCAGGACCAGCAGGAGTCTGTGGGGCCCTGAATGGAGCTCTCCTGCCGTCTGCCCTGGCTGTTGCCTAAGTCCAAAGGCCTGGCAGGTTCAAGATCTGTAGGTCAAGACCTTGTCCCACTCAAATTTGCATAGCCAGTTGGTACCTTTAAGAACAAGAAGTGAAAGTCACCAGGGATGAGGAAGTAGAGATAAAAGACAAGTGAAGCTGTCATCTGGAGGTAGGTAGGGAATAGAAACAAACAAAAAATCTGTATCAAGCACCAACGTGGACAGTGTTTGCATTGTGTGGTGCCATACTAGCCAGAGGCCTCTGGGAAACAAAGGCCATGTCTGTTTTCCTTTCACAGTCTCTGCTCTGTGGTGTCGATGACTTTCTCCAGTGAAACCCACACGCAGGCTTCTGCCAGGGCTATGCTGAGCTCCCACTTCCCAGTTTACAGCATGCCAAGGAACTAACTTGTCTCAGGGCACACATGGGAGTACTCTGGGCATTTGGTGGTGACGAAGCAGTGGAGGAGCAGTGGAGCCACCAGTTTCTTAGGCCCAAATTAGTCCTATGACGAAATACAAGCCCTGCCTTGGGGAAAGGGTACGCATTCACCTTAGAGAACAGGAAATTCTCAATAATTTATAACCTGCTGTCAAAATTCTGGACTGTGCATATTTTTGGAATGCTTCTGAATTAAACTTAACTTTAGTTTGATAAACTCTGTCCATTATCTTCACACTGTGCTCTCTTGATAGATGCTGGCCCCCAAATGCCTCTAGTTCAAAGTCCATTTCCCCAGTGCCTATTGTTTTAAAACATATTTAGGCAGAGGAACACTCACTGGTCCAAAACTGGTGAGTGTGGGAGGCTCAGTGTGGAATGGATGGGGTGTGGGTCCTCAAGTCAGGCAGACCCACACTGGAATCAAGACTCTCACACTGGAGTCCAAAGATAGTATCTGTAGTTGTTTAACAAGAAATAAAGGAGTATGTTCATTTCTCAGAGTTACAAAGGTGACCAGCTGAGGAAAGTGAAATATTGATAAAACCTTAAAGGGAGGCAGTTGGGGTAGGGGTGAAAGGGAAATATTCTTGGTATATTAGATCCTTATCTCTCATAGCAGGTTGATTGATAAATCAAGAAATGATGGCATTTTTTCAACCAGCATTGTTCTGGGCATTGAAGGCACAGACGTAACAAATGAAACAAAGTCACTGTACCCATTATCCTACCAATGCCTATTGGTTAAAGATCAAGTTCAGAAGAAACAGTAAAAGTCTAAGAAGAGTTGCCTGCAGAGCAGACTTAGGAGAGTGGAGGGGTGGAGAGAAATAGGCCAAGGAATTGTTTCCCCGACAAACCCTGCTTAATACTTAGATACAAATATTTTAAAATTATTAACAAAACATCTTACTACCTACTAGCTATATGTCCTGAAATAAATTACTTCAGTCCTCTGGGCCTCAGTTTTTCTGTCTGGAAATTGGGAATATTCCTGCCACCCTCAAGACTATTCATTGCAGGAGTAGCTGGAGTAAAGTAGACACGAAAATGTTGGTCCCCACCCTTATGTCTCCCAGGAAATATTTTGCAGCTCAAGGTTTTCAGGCTGAGAAGTGACGCCTGTTCTTGGGTCTTGCCCATGCAAGTCCCTTGACTTTCCTTTGTCTGCATCTGTCCGTCTGATACAAAGACGCTCATCTCAAACTTCCCTGAGTGCTAGAGGAACAGGATGTACGTCGGTGAGAACTGAGCGTCTTGAAAGAACACTGACCAAATACCAACGTGTTCCACTGGGACAATATCGTGCAGTTGTTGACATAATCTTTACTGTTCACTTACAGATAGCTACAGTGTGATCTGCTGTCCTGACTACGGTATTGCCTTGGAAGCTTTCATAACTGATACTTACTCCCTGAGACACTGAGGGCCCCATGATGTGAAGGAGAGAACAATTGTGAATGGGGGAGTGGGGGCAGAGATAACCGCCTGGGATCAGGATGAAATTAGAAAAACACTAAAGATATCAGCATGGCAGAGCAAGGAGAATTGCTGACTTCCAAGCTGGCTATTCAGGGGAAAGTGCATACATGTGATTCTCCATGTGCTTGTACACATGTAAATACACCGGGATGTGCTGTCAGGCTCTGTGACGTTGAGCTTGTCTGAGAGGGATGGGAAGGATGTTAGGGGTGGAATATAGGCAGTGATGTGCTTGTAAAGGTCTGGCAATCAGTCCTGGAGGGGAGAACTCTGATTTGTAACGAGTACCAGTTTCGATGGTGTAAAGACTCCCACTGTGGCTGATTTCAAGCTACCAAGTGGAAGTCACTGAATGCAGGGTTGAGAAGAAATGCACAGAGTCAGCTCCCCCAGGCAGTACAAGCCACTCCCAGCACATCGCTGGCTTGCAGGTTTCCAGCACCATTCTCTTCCAAAGACAGAAAATAACTCCCAGCTCCTAGAGCTGTGGATATTGCTTTAGCTTTTATTCCAAACTCTATCCATACCTACCAAACAGAACTGCTCACTTGACCCTGATTATTTACTCGTTTGTGAAGTTCATTACTCATCACAGCCCATAGGAATTCTGGAACTGGAGTGTTTTTTTCCTCAAAATCTACACAATGGTTGGCAAGACCAATTGTTTATTCAGAAAGCAGCCAACAGGATGCTACAGGCCTTTCAGTGAACCACCCTGCCCCTAAAGATTTGGCAAACTCCTGCTGACCAGGGAAAGCTATCAGCAGGCAAGAACAAGTTCCCTCACTTCTGGTGCCCCCACAGTTACACTCTTTGGAAGTTAAGTGGCTGCCTGGTTCTTTGGCACATCTAGGAATCTCTCCTCCTCCTACAGGAAATCCTCTCTCCCTAGTCTCCAGCGGCAGTGGGAAGGGCTTCCCTTTGAAACTCCCCTCACCTCTTTCTTCTCTGAAATCCCATATCCTGAGCCAGACAGTGCTAGATCCAAGCCCCATAGGGCCTCATGTTTATATAATTTGAGGGGGTGCCTTCTTTAAGGAAAAGATTACAAAATTACAAGTATAAGACCACTAGGGTCAGGGCCTTCAAAAGGGGCCTGTGCAAATGAGGGTTTGCAGTGGAAGCTTCATTAGCTCCTAGTAAATACACCCCTGGAGCCAGATTATGCTCAAAAGAAAATTGGATATTTGCCTGGTGATGGTGAGTGGTAGAATATTTTGAGTTTTTCTTTTTGGATGAGGAGGAAGCTCTGGCACCCTGCTCCTCCTTAACTACTCTGCCTTCAAGACAGATACTGGAAGACATTACCCAGGTTCTTTTGAGGAAGCCTTTTCACCCTGCATCACTCCTGCTGTACCACATGGTAACTCACACTGCTGGGTACAGAGTATACCCTTTACGCCTGCAACGGGCAGAGACCCGTCTCATTGGTCCAAGGAAGTATCTCTTTTAACCCCTTGCAATGTCTAACTTCAGAATCACTGCCGATGGATGAGAAGGGACCTCTGGTGGTCATCCTCGAAGGTCCTATCACTGCTACCCACTACCTACGCTCTTCAATGTGTTCTGGCCTGTCAACTCCAGGTTGTCGATTCCAAAAGGTGGAGGAAGGAAAACACGGCATAGATCAGGGCAATTTCTGGTTTGGATATAGGGAGGTCGTGGAAGGTAGGACGGCTTCTGCTGAGTGGCATGTAGAGGACGTAGTGGATATTTTTCTGTATACTTGCAGGCAAAATCTACCCATTTCCTAGCATGACTGGGCCCAGGGAATGGAGGGATGTGGGGGAGGAAGAAAAGTGATTTCAGCCCCAAGTAATAAATGTTCTGCATTTTGAAAGCAGAGCACAGTACTGTGAAAGAGAGCATTTTATTTATTTTTTAAAAGATTTTATTTATTTATTTTTAGAGAGGGGAGAGGGGAGAGAGAGAGAGAGAGAGACATCAATGTGCGGTTGCTGGGGGCCGTGGCCTGCAACCCAGGCATGTGCCTGACTGGGAATCGAACCTGTGATGCTTTGGTTTGCAGCCCGTGCTCAATCCACTGAGCTATACCAGCCAGGGCTGAAAGAGAGTATTTTAATCCTTTTTTTAAAAATTATGACTCTTGGGAAGCTAATTAAAAAATGAGAGGCCATCTGCCTAGAAAAATACCCATGTACACATGTGCATATATACCACCCCCCCACACACCCCCACGTTTGCCCATCCACAGTGGTTCGAGAACCAAGTTAAGAAACCAAAGTAGGACATTTGGAAAAGGATGTGGTGTGGCAGCCAGGAATCTTGAATGAATTTGAACTCTGTACCACTTTGGACAAGTCCCTTTACCTCTCTGAACTTGATTTCTCACCTATTATAAAGAGGGAGGATTCAATGTAGGAGTACCAGATGAGAGTCAGAACACCTAGTTAAAGCTGAATGATTTAACTTATACTTTCAAAAATGATTTTTCTAAATATAAGTATACCCCAAATATTAGCTTTGTTGTGAATTAATGGGTAGTTGTTACATGGGACATATTTATAGTAAAAAAGTATTCACTGGTTACATGAAAATCAAATTTAACAGGATGTCCTGCATTTTTATTTGCTAAATTTAGCAACCCTAGATGGGAGGCCTTTCAGGTCTTGATTTAAGGTCTGAGATTTTTGGTGATGAAGGAACGAATCCTAATGGAGGATGGGAAGTTAGAGTATCATTAATCACTGTTTAAGCTGGAAATTCTGAGGTTCCATGACCAGTTTGAAGCAGTTCAGTGACACCGTGTTGGGTTCTAGATGGAAGAGTCACCACACTGTGTCCCTGCATTGCTCCAAGAACCATTTATCATCGCTAGGTGGTGACTGCCAGATTTCTAGCTTTTCTGTCACTTTAAAACCCTTAATTGCATTTCCAGTGACCTGGTCAGATGACCTTGCTGGCCTGCGACCCTCCAGCCATTTGCTGAGCTGCTGCCTCTGTCATATCAAGCATGTGACAGCAGATGGGAAGGCTGTGACCCCTTCCTTTTTCCTTCGTTTCACTAATGTTTCTTCAGTACTAACCGCCCCCAAGGCATGGGGCTAGGTGCTTCCCCTTAGGCGAGGGGCTTCCACCTTCATGACCCTCATCAATGCTCAGTCCTGTAGCATGTTGTTCTTAAAGTGAAATTCCTGGACCACTGTGTCCTTTATACCTGGCAGGTTGTTAAAAATGAGATTGCCAAGACTCATCAGACCCGATGTGGGAAAGGCCTGAAAACTCCCCAGAGTTTCTCATGCTCACTTCAGTCAGAACGCCACTGCTGCCAGTCCTTGGACCCCCTCCTCTGTCCTGTTGTGCATGAGCCCGAGGTGGGCAGATCAGTTTCTACTCCCAGGAATTTCCAGATTTGAGGCTGCCTCTCTTCTCTCTGGGCCTGAGCTACTTGCGGGAGATGTGAGGAATGGGGATCTGTTAATACTCCAACCAGCCAACCAACTTAGGCTTAATGGTTAACTACTAGGCTTAACTACTTATGGTGCAATGGTTTCTCTCTGTCAGTTCCAGGGGTGCTCTAGGGAGGATACGTCACCTTGGACAAATCTTGTCACTTCTTTGAATCTCCAGAAGGGGCGCTGTGGTACCACTTTTAAAATCCGAAATTCCCTCCTCAGCGCAGCGCACTCTACCTGGCTCAGGATCAGCAACTTGCCTCCCTGAAACGGAAGACCCTTGAAGACTAGGAGGTATTGCTCATCTTCGGATCTCCCAGGACGCCCACTTAATGGTGCAGGATTCAGGGAGCACTGCTTGTCTTTTAAACATAACAGATTTGGATAGGTATGAAAGCAATTTTGCACAGGTGACAGTCGCATGACTTGAGAACCCAAGTCTCCTATTAACGCATGGCCCGGATTCACTGGCAACCCCTAAATATCACTAAATACTTTTCCCCAGCAGTTGAAAGAATAGTGCAATGAATATCTATGTGACCTTATCTAGATTCTAGATTCAGTGTGTTAATACTTTGCTGTGGTTGCTTTGTGAATGTGTTTTTGTTTCTGCTGAATCATTTGAAAGTTACTTTCAATTATCAAGACATCTAACCCATAAATATTTCAGCAGGCGTCTCCGAAGAATAAGGATGTTCTCCTATATAACTGCAATACCTTTATCACCCATAAGGATAATTAACCATTATATAAATGGTAATATCATTTACTATCCAGTTGTAGAAACTGATGTCGGTGCCCTACCCCTTGACCATCCTAGAGGGCACCTGTAAGCAATTTCCATACAGCAGGTGATTTCCTGAGTGTCCTTGCCTCAACATCTGCTGATGGATGCAGAGGTGCACTCTGCCCTCCAAGGGCGGGCTGGGGGTTCAGGGGAGCCAGTGCTGCAAGGGTGTCCCTCCACTGGTGATGTAGAGAAGTTGGTGGACAAATGCCCATGCTTCCTTCACCCTCATGAGCTGACTCTGAGGTGTGTCTCACAAAGCTTGTCTGAGGGTTCACAGCGACATTCGCCCACAGCACGGACCTGTTTATTAACACACCCTTTCTTGGTTTTCCTCCCTTCCTTATCTCACTTCCTTACTGTGCTTTCTGAGATCAGCTTTAAGTAAACTATATGCAGCCAAAGCTTTGTTGTAAGGTCTCCTTTGGAGGAATCCAGAACCAAGATATCAATCCTTCGAAATGATAATATTAAATAGCCAACTCCTAGGACCATCAAAAAGCAAACTAAAGCCTGATTAGATGGTGCTGGCAGCCCAGCCAACTGGAACTGCTCTTAGTTATGATTCTTATGGGAACAATGCCACGGGGAGGCTGTGTTGGTTTATGGTGCCCTGCCCAGTCTATCTCAATAATAACAATAGTAACTGCTTATTAAGGGCTTATCATGTGTTCCTTCACATGCTTTACTTAACTTAATCCTCACAGGGACTTTGTAGGGAGGGCATTATTTCTATCCCATTGTATTGATGAAGAACCCGAGGCTCATGGAGGTTGAATAACTTTTGGAGTCACAGAGCTAGTAAGAAGTAGATCTCTGCTGTACTTAGCCAATGTGTTAAAATGTGCAAATAAGCATAAATAGTCTTTTATCCTGTTGTTGTATAATTGGAATAATAGTACTTGCCAGAGAAACTTCACATTGTAACAATGTGCACCGTGAGTGCATATTTTTTTAACCAATAAAATATAGTTATCCTCCATTACTGATTCTTGAAATGTAATGCAAAGATTGCCCCATCAGGTGAGACTCCCAGAGGACTAGAACCTTCCCCTGTCCCAGCTGGGTTGGCACAGCTTACGCACTGGGCCCAGGTTACCAGTGGGAAGTGATAGTTGTACAGCATTGTTTAGGTTGTGTGAAGTCTTGCAGTGTTTTGGCCTTTGTGAAAATCCAACCTCTCCTCAGATTTGCCCCATCACAGTCCTCAGGCTGCCAGATTGTTGAAGCTCAGCCATCTGACTTAAACAGGACAATGTTCAGCGAGGTGAGCTATACATTCTTGCACAACGTCAGGTTTTTTTGGAGCACTTACATCCTTGTTAATAATATCTGTCCCCACCCAGTAACTTAGGTGTACATAGGCACTTAGATCATAGGAAGATGTCTTTCCTAATTACTGTCTTCCCTAAGAACCCATAAAGAGAAGCAGACTTTGAACCCAATTTAATTATTTACTTGACCCTACTGTCATAAAGTGTTCAAATTCAAGTATTATAAAGATGGTAACAGGGAAGGGATGCATGGTTCTCAGACAACGGAACAACTGGCCAAGGAAGTCAGCTTTTCAAAGCTCAGCAGGTAAGTGGTAAGACTGTTTTGTACAGAAAGTAGAGAGTCATGAAAACTATAAATATGCCAAGTGAGGGAAACTCGTTTTGAAAAGCTGCTGCCCTGGCGGTGGGGAAGGGAAGTGGGGAAATCAATCTTCCTCCTTAAGAAGGTAGCGTGTGGTCTGCCAAGAAGCTTATGCTCTCAGTTTCTGTTGCACACCTGCAGTGGGCAGTATCTGAGAAAACTCTACTGGTGAACAGAGTCTGAAATCATTGCTGTTACAATGCTGTCATAGAAATATTTTTGACCACATTGGAAAATTACAAAAGAATCGGTATTAGCACTAATTGCTTCTCATTGAAAGATTGATGGAGGCTCACTAACAAGAAAGAATGAGCCTGGTGGGAACAAAGCTTGCTCCTGCCAGGACAGGACTGGGATGGGGAGAAGTAGCGCTGCCCAGCAAGGTCATGGGCATGTTCCAGCTCCTGAAGGTTAATATTCGTGTTAAGGGGACAAAACTGCAAGTTGCTAAGGTCTGTGGAGTGGCCAGAGACTGGAAGGGAGTAACAGCAGCTTGTTAAAGGAAGGGAGTATTAACCTAGGTGGTAGGGTGGGTGAGAGCATGGCCTTGGAGACCTGGGTCCCAATCCTGGCCCTGACATTGACTGTCTTTGGGATCTTGGGCAAATTACATATAATTTCTCCAAACCTTTAGAAATGACCTCATGAGGGGTGGTAGGGGCTTAACTGAGATTTAAATAATATGCATAGAGTGTTTGGCATGGTGTCTGTTGCACAGAAAGCAATCTATGTGTGTTTCTACTATATTCATAGTGGTTCTCTTCGAAGGAAGTAATACACACCTGTTTTTTCTAGATGGAAGTGGAGAATATCTTAGGGAGAGGGATGGCAACAGCAAAGCACAGAAGAAAAATAGGCCTTTATTATTATTATTTTTTAGTCTGCCCTAGGTGAAGGGGCAGGAGTATTATGAGGGGTGGGGGAAGGAGCGGTGGGATGGGGGGAAGCAGAAATTAACATAGTTTAAGACGAGAGGTCATTTTGCAATTGAATCTTTTTTAAGGTACAAACCATTTGGAATTGTTTCAAAACTTCTCTATTAGCAGAGAGCAACTTTACAAAAATGACCAAAGAGAGGCTTTCAAAACAAGATTTACGTTGTTCAGTGGGGACCTTCTGAGAATGAAACGAGTTTCCTCTGTGAAGATGACGTTCTCAGCTTCCCTGGGGAAAGCTGGTTTTACCTTCCCCAGGGCTGCCCTCTAGCTGCCTGGTAACTTGCAGCCTATTTCTTTGTGATATTGTTGCTGTTGTCTCAAAAATGGTTTAATACTGCAAGTACTTTGGACTCAGTAGTCCGAACAGGACTGCTTAAAAACTAGGAATAGTACCATTGTAACTGGGATGACTCACCTGGAACTTCATTTTAAGTGCGTAATAGACAAGACGAAGGCTCATAAACTCAGTGCAGCCCAAAGGACAGAAACAACAGCACTCTTGCCCCCCAGCAGATCCGACTTAAGTTCGGTCAGGATGGCACGGCAGAGCAGTGGCCCGAAGGGAATGTGCAGATTTCTCCTCTTAGTGCTTGTGTTGCTGCCACGTGAAATGACAAGTAAGTTCATATTCTTTTTTTGCCCCTTTAAATAAAGAAAATTTTCAGATTAAAAATCATCTGTGGGCATTGGAAAAATCCAAATTGGAATGACTACATGGTTGGTATGGTTCAGAGGACAGGAGTCAGATAACACCATAAAAAGTTAAATGGAAAATATTTTGATGGTTCTGATATTATAAGCAGGGTGAAGGATTCTATCCTCTCCAGAGCCACAGCCAGAATTTTCCTACATTTTAATGGATTTTATTACTAATAATATTCAAAATAACCTGCCGTTGACTCGAACATACTACTTACAGGTAATCTTTCCTGCGTTTGCTCCCCACCCCAGTCTGGAAGTAGTTTTCCCTTTCATTTTAAAAACAATACATAGTCATTGTAAAATAAGTTAGGAAATATATAAATGAATAAAGAAAAGTAAAAATCCCTCCAAATCCCATCATCCAAACACAGTGATTCAATGTTAGATATATATTCTTCCAGATTAAAAAAAAACAAAAAACACCAGGCAGCAATCTGGTTGTTTTTTTTCCAGTAATTTGTGCTTTTAAAGAAAAAGTTAATGTGTTTACAAAATATATTAACAAATATTATGGAGGGGGCAAGTTTCTGGTTTTGCCAAAGTCATTTTTTAACTTTTGTTTCTTGCTTCTGAACCAGGAAAGTTAAAATTGCAATTTGGATTTGTTTATATACAATAAATGAATTTTTAAAATTGAGAGATGAAAATAAAGTGCTATATGTCCTGATCATTCCCGCCACAACTTTTCTATCCCACAAACCACAGCTGTTTAAATATCTCTTTATTTCACTACATTGCCAAAACAATAATAAAACATTAGAAATGGAAAACCAAATTCTACCATCTAATCAGAAACATTTTCAAAACAGCTTTTGCCCATATGCAATTTTTATATATGTAGCATAGTTATTAGAGATGTAATTTACATTCTGCTTATTCATCTGATGTTATTATCTTAAATATTTTTCCATTTCACTATAATCCTTTTTCCTTTGTATTTCCCCTCTCCCATCCCCTTACTTTGCTACACCCATCCCCTTGAAGTAAATGAATTAAGTCTGGTAAGTATCTTTCCATTTTTTCTCTATTTTATCAATCCAATTTCATACATATAGATAAAATTTTCCCTTTTCCACATAAATGTGTGTGTGTGTGTGTGTGAATGGAGTAAGTTTGAATATACTATTTTCTAACCAAGTGGTTCTCAAACTTCACTGCACATGAGAACCATTTGGGGCTTTTAAAAAACCCCGCTTCCAGATGGCACTCCTCTCAGTCAGTAAGAATGTCTGGGTGTGGGGGCAAGGCCTCAGTCGTTTTTTAAAGATCTCCAGGGGATTCCAATGTGCAGCAAAGTGTGGTAACTGTCATTTTAAGCTTTCTTTCTTTTTTTTAGTCAATAACACATTGTGGATCTTTTTCCTTGTAAAATCACATAGACCGATATGACTATTTCAATTTATTGAGAAGTATTTCATTGTACTGATGTAACACTTATAGCCATTTAGATTGTTCACTCTCTCTTAAACAGTTTCTTTCTGCACTCCCAGGTTCCGTTTTAACTGTGAATGGTAGAACTGAGAACTTTATTCTGCACACTCAGCTGGGCGCTGAAGAGTCTCTGAGATGCGACGCTCAAAACCGCACTGGAGACGAAGAGCTTCTCTGGTACCGAGAACAGGGGTCGGTGGATTTGAAGGACGAAAACAAAGTCAATTCCAGCTCTGTCTGTGTGTCTTCCATCAGTGAAAATGACAATGGAGTCACCTTTACCTGCAAACTGCAGAGGGATCAGTCTGTGTCCGTCTCAGTGGTGCTGAATGTCACTTGTGAGTAAGGGGAAAGAAACTGCTGGTCACTCTGTTATCTGCGCTACATTAAGTGGTAGCTGAAATCTCGGTCTAAAGAGTGTGTGCAGCCCTGGCAGGTGTGGCGCAGTTGGTTGGAGTGTTGGCTCCTGCACTAAAAAGGTTGCAGGTTGGATCCCTGGAGGTGCGCGTGAGAGGCAACCAATTGATGTCTCCCCCTCCCCCTCTCTCAGTCTCAGCAATGAAAAAATGTCCTTGCATGAAGATAAAAAAAATTAAAGAGTATGCGCATTTTAACATTTGCTTTATATTGCCAAATTTTGCTATTTATATATTTATTTTCTAAAAGAAATTAATTTCAGATTTCAGAGATTTCTAAAAAATATATTTTATTTATTTAATTTTAGACAGAGGGGAAGGGTGGGAGAAAGAGAGGGAGAGAAACATCAATGTGTGGTTGCCACTCACATGTCCCCTACTAGGGACCTGGCTTGCAACCCAGGCATATGTTCTGACTGGGAATCAAACCAGCCACCCTTCGGTTCACAGGTTGGTGCTCAACCCACTGAGCCACACCAGCCAGGGCAAACTGTGCTATTTATGCTACCACAACAAAGTGTGAGAGCACCTATTTCCCCACAGCATCACGAGCAATGAGTTTGAAATTTGCCCATCTGATACAATATTTTATTTTAATTTTCTAAATTAAAAATGAGAGTGCTCACCTTTTCATAAATGTATTGGCTGTTCATATTTAAAACCTCAAAACATGAAGGTCTTTGATGGCTGGGTGGCAGGAACTGATAACCCACTGGTGGAACTCTCTGGCGTCAGGAATCTTGCAAGTGATTCTATGTCAGTGATCACAGTTGGTTTGGATGGAAAGCTGGTTCTACATGAGGGTGGTGTGGATGGTGGGATGAGGGGTGATGTGGTTAGGGTGTTGATGTGGTGTGATTTGGTAGAAAGGGCTCTGGGCTCAGGTTCAGCAGGCTTTTCTGTGAAAAGTTGCTGCCATTGCTCCTGAGATAAAAGGGTGGAGAAAATGCCAAGGAATCTGCTCTGGAAAATGCTGGCAACCTGCAGCTTGAGTTTCCAGAGTGAATCATTTGCTTGTTACTGGGAATAGGAGTTTCGTTTTTTATTTTCTATGAATTAACAAAACGTGGTATTTTTTTTAAAAGCCCTCTTCCTTGTGTGTACTTGGATAGAATCTAAAACTATCAGGTGCCCGTGGAGGTCTTGTAACCCCTATGATGTGCAGATGAGGAAGTGGGCTTGGACTGATGGCCCGAACTATCATGGCCCTCCTGGGAACAGGACACAGGCCCCGGCTCCTCCTCTTGTGCCCTGCCCGTTGTGCCTTCTGAAGGGAGACATGGCAGAAATGCCAATGTGATCTGATGGCTTTAAAAAATGATTTTCAGTTTCCAGCCTGAATCCACATTCAAAATCATCTTTATGACCACCTAATAAATATTGTTGTTGCTAAGCACATATAAAAAAAAAAGTGGTCAGTGATGCATATTGACAAACCGATAGAAACCTGTAAATCAACAAATCAAAATGAGGTACTAAAAAGGGCCAATAATAGCATGTGCAGTCCTAAGCAGGTATTATTATTATAAATAATAATAATAAATGCGAACACTCTCTTTTGGGGAGTGTGTGCAGAGACAGATTCTTTCATACATTGTTGCTGAAAGTATACACTAAGACCACCTCTTTGGCAATATCTATCAAAATTTAAAATGTGCCTGCCCTACAAGACCCAGCATTTCTGCTTCTGGTGGAGGAACACGTGCGCGTGTGCACAGAGGCACACGTGAGCATATTTACCGAAGCATGGTTTAGCATTTAAAAATGAAAACAACCTAGTTTCCATCAATGAAATGATTAAAGAGTCATCTATTATACTATAGCACTCTAAAAGCAATGAGCTAGAACTGTGATTCAGTGTGGATATATCACAAAAACATTCAGGTCCTTGAGAGAATGAAGTCCTTTATGTAAACTCTTCTTACCCTCCTAAAACAATACACTTCCTACAGGCATATTATATGTATAAAAACTACTTTTTGAAAAGAGATGCAAGGAGCCCTCGCTGGTGTGGCTCAGTGGATTGAGTACCAGCTTGCGAACCAAAGAGTTGCCAGTTTGATTCCCAGTCAGGGCACATGCCTGGGTTGCAAGCCAGGTCCCCGGTAGGGGAAGCACAAGAGGCAACCACACATTGATGTTTCTCTCCCTCTCTTTCTCCTCCCTTCACTTCTTTCTAAAAATAAATAAATAAATCTTTTAAAAAAAAGACGCAAGGATTTACATCAAACAGATAATGGTGACTATCTCTAAAGAGTCAGGAAATGATGAAGAGAGAGCCAAGGAAGATTCGAACTTTATCTGAAATGTGTAATTTGTTTTTTAAAAAAGGGAATGCTCACATATAGCTGATAAGCTTAAAATTAATTTTAAATGGTTACATTAAAAGAAACAACTAATAGGGCCGGTGGAACTGCTGGAATTTGTATCTTTGGCAATTATGTTCTATATTCTAGCAGCTTCCTGCATATCTGAACACCATATAACATTCTTGTTGGATATAGATATGGAATTCAGGCTCATTCCAAAGAACAACAAAATGTCAGTCTCCTGAGTGTTATTAATAGCAGAGCCTTCTCAGGGTCTAATTATTCAGTGTGCAGATTATACAAGCTCCTTTCCCCCTCCTTCTCCACCTTTGCCTCTTCCCTTCAGACCACTTTTCAAGTATTTTATTACTGTTTTGCAGCTTGGCCAGAAAAATGCAAAGGGCATGCAGAAGAGGGGAGAGTCAGCTCAGCCATTTCTCCTTTAGATGCTGGAAAGTCCTTGT